>JAVQJD010017156.1:0-12872 GCA_036023655.1 Nannoperca australis | reverse complement strand
GACATACATTGTGCTTCACACACTGCCATTTTGCACAACTGCACCTTTCAATGTAGAAGACATGTAAATAAATAACAGCATTGTTCTTGTATTGCAATGTAGAGCTAGTTATCATTTCTGCCTAGCTAGCAAATGCTACATCTAGTAAAGACCAGGACAGAGCTGTTACCCTAAACTCTGATAACATCCAGGACTGGCTACCACACAGTGGGGTAATACTACATAATGGATGTGGTGTTGTGAATGGGTTTGGCCCCACACAATATAATATAGCTAGTTATTGATATGCTAACTCTTGTCCTTTGGAGTAATGATATGTTTAGTGCAGGTAGCTAATTAGCTGGACATGCTAATGATTTGGGTTTGGGTTTATTGTTTTTGGAAAAGTTTTCAAAAGGCCTGAAGAACTTTGAAGAACAGTTGCATTGTTAAAACTCTAAAAGTCAGCTTGTTTATCAGTTTTCTGCCCTGGAACGGACACAATATGTATAAAAGAGCATCTTGACAGTGTGGTGAATTGTAGTTATTCATTGCTATTCAATTTACAGACTACAGTAGATTCACTAAATTCAGTGTGGATGATTCACCGTCCTCTTGGCATTATGAATGGCAATAGTTCCAGTTTCTTTCCTTCATGTCTCTTTGAAAATGTGAGCATTGTGTCCTCAGACTATTCTCATGGGTGGAGACATTTTTATTGGTGATAAATTTAACACAGCTTAAAGCAGTATTTCACAACTCAGTACATTGTAATTTTGGATAATGTAACTTTAAAATGAGTTCATGCACCACTGTTCTTTGACATGAATACATTGCAGGGCATTGATGCAATAACAGGAACAATGCTATCAAAAAGTCCTTCAGCAAATGATGATTCAACTATAAGCACATTTTTAGTGTTGTGGGTTTTAGTGATGTATTGGATTTTGTAATGTCAAAGGGTGTTTGGTCTTTTCAGTGGTTTGACAGAATAACAAGGAATTCTTTATATTTAAAATTAAAAAATATTATTATAATTAATATAAGAGTTCTTGGTATTGAGTCCTCAAAAAAGGCTCTTTTCACTATGTTTATTGCCAAAATACATAAACTTGTACATTTTAATAGAGATAAAAGTAGTTTGCCACTACCTAACCAACTGTAAACATGATTTCATGTTAAAAACTGCACAGAAGTGAAGTACTTTGTTCAAGTGATCTTTGACTAGAAAAGGACTTTCAGAAAAGCCCTCAATGGTATGGTTTTTGGAAATACAATAGATTTTTCTTTTTGCAATTTGCTTTAAAAAAACCTTCACAGGACTCTACATTACTTCCACTTCATCACTTCTCCTGTGGTCAGCTCAATATCAGAATACTAACCCAGAGAGTCTGAGTCAATACCTAACAAAGGTTATCCATCGGATTCTTTCCATAAAGCTCCAATCCATTCTGCTGCATGAGAAGCCTGTTTAAACAGTCGCCCTACTGCCGGCTTTGTTTACACAGGGATTTATTGAATTCAAGCTATTTTTATTATTCTAAAATGTATTCCCTTGGCTTTTGATACAAAGGTTGATAGTGATAGTTTGGAAGTTATAAAATATACACATTTATAAAATGTAATATTTGTAGCATCTGTGAAAATTATATTATCATATTTCCACTACAAATTACACCCTAACAGAGCTTATATGTCACGTATCTCTCCTCTACTTCCCTGTGTCCACGTACGTTTTAAAGGTCAAGGTAAGAAAAAAAATAGAGGTTGTTGTTGCTGTACTGCGGAGGTGGGAGTTGAGGCAGGCGTAGACACACCATTGGGACTGTGATTGATGGAAACCCCTCTGAATAACTGGGTAGCTGGCTCTTACAGGCAGCAATCTGCCAGCTCTGCAGCCTCATCAACACAAACCCACATCCTACTCTCACCGATCTACTCTCTTTCACATACTCCCAGTGCCACAGTGAAAGCCACGGCCGCCGCTCTGCTTTCCTGTTAATACTTGTCACTAACGGCTGAGACAAATTGTGCTACTTCCGCTCTATTTTTAACCCTCAAGAGAAACCAGGTGCGGCATCATCTGCCCTTTTCTCAGCTGCATGCATGGGCAGCTGCTTGGTGCATGTCAAGTCCTCATGTGGTCAGATTCACAAGTCAGGTTACTATCCAAATCTTAGAATTTCCAGAAAATTGGCAAAAACGCTAATTAATGTGTGTTTCCATCTACTACTGTTATGCAAACACGTGGAGTTTGCAGCAGCTGCTCCCGTTACATGAGGATGGAACAGACATCTTAGATACCGTTTAGTGGTGAAACAACAGAAAACGACTCCTCAATGAAAAAGTTACATTGTTCTGCTTACTACACAGTTTGAACCATGTTTTCTGCAGATGCAACTTACCCACTGCAAAATATATTAGCAGTATACATTCAGTGGCCACTATATTAGGTAGTAAAATGTAATACAATCCAATACAACAAATCACCCATACATTCTATGTTTCCAAATATTATAATGTTCAGTTCTGACTAACATATATGTTTATTATAAAGGTTGTAGTTTTATATTGAGAGTTGTTTCTAATGTTGTATGTAATATAATCATTTTATTTTATTTTATTGTTTTTTAATGCCTTATGTAAAGCACATAAAAATGCCACTGTGCATAAAAAATGCCTTAGAAATAAACATTGCCTTGAAATATTCAAACCCAAGACTACATGTTTTGATGGCTGCAAAACAACATAAAATACTCTTGATGTCTTCTGCATCATGTTAAACTCGCGTACACAAAACTCCGCCTGACATGTTTGGTATTTCTTTAGAAAACGTTGTGGTCTTTAAAGTCACGCTCTGTTTAGCTGCGCAGCACGAGTTCGTACAGTCCTTCAGTTCAGTCAAATTATCAATTGAAATCGTGCATTAATTGTAGATTTTCTATGCCCCTCTCCGAGTTGTTCTGGATCATCCATTGGACTGCTGATTTAAAAAAAAATATCCTACATACACCAATCAAAAGTGCACAGACCTTACAAGTGTCAGTTTGAGAGGGAAGAGACCTGCTATGATGTTATAACCAGTTTCATACTGAGCTTTGTTTGGAACACCATTGACCTTTGCTCAGTAGAGATCAGGGGATTGGTATTCTCCAGCTGAACCTGGCATCATACTTCTCTTGTTTCAGAAACTATTGATGATTCACAAGTAAAAGCAGGCATGGACCTCTGTCTGCACAAATTCTGGCCTTTACTGAGAATAAGACCACTGCGGCTGCTATATTTTACTGTAGCCAATTTAGCAAAGCAGATTGTACTTAGGGAAGGGATGGCGCTTCAGTGTGACTATATTTCCTACATAATGGCAAAGCTTAAGTCTAGTAAATACAATAAAGTTAATGAGGTGAGGAAAAGCAAGAGATGAATGAGAGTTCAGTATCACTATGGGACAAATACAAATACAATTTAAAAAGCATGTACTGCCAAGGAATAACAAGCAATAACAACCATTTATTATACACGAGGACAAATCTTACATCCTGAAGTATGCTTGACCGGGGTCCTTATATCTGTTAACAAATACCTCTGTGTCCACATAGTCCCTGAGTTCATCTGCTCTCTCTAAAACATAATCAAAGTAGGAATTACAACATTTGTTTTTTCCGATAGCACAAAAGAACTTGGTTCTTTACTTAATGACCAAATATATGTTTACGGACTCGTTCTAAAACCATGGGTACAAATATCCTGATGTAACAGCCTCCCACGTCCTCTGGGAAGACTTTCCACCAGATTCCGGGACCCGGCTGCCGGTTTACTGTGTGAACCAACAGGACGGCGTTGAATTGGAGAGGTACCAATGGAGGAAATTTAATTAAAGAAGAAAAAACTATATTATGGGCTCAAATAAATCATACTGGTTAACTGATCAAAACATTACTCAAAGAAGATCATGCATCATTCAAAATAACCAAAGGAGGAAAACAATAGACTTGAATTGAAAAGGAGAAATTCAAAAGATGTTGTCGGCTCTATAAATCAAAGTTTGTTTGTTTTTTAATGGCAGTGCACAAAGTGTTTCAGATTGCTGCAGCTTTACTACTGTTGAACTGAATATACCGATTCATTTTCTTCTTGATTTGTGAATACCACTTCCTCTCGACAGCAGATCTAGACGGTGTACATTATCACCATGTTACTCAGCAGTTTACTGTCCCGTGTGTTTCCTACCTTTGGCCTGCTCTAAGTCTTCAACCACATCACATTTTCTTTATCTGTTAATCTTTGGAGTAAACTAAACTCACATACGTCTCAAAACACAGTGTTTATCCTAATTAACCCACCTTCTTTCCTAAGTAACCTAAAATACAACCTCACTGTTTAACAACATCAACAAATACCATTTTATTATCTCACCGTTTAAATGCCATTTCACACAGGGATCCTGGGCTGCAGTCTGTATTAAACAGCAGCCTGTGGCATTTTATTTATTTGCATTGATTCATTTTCCTCCCACAGAATTTAAAACTTCCACAAGTTTGTTTACTGCTCCCACAGTGGAGTACCCTGCAGCTGTGCATCTACTGTGATGCAGCATGACCCATCGCTGACACGGAAATAATATTTAAGAAAAGCTTCCTCAACAAACTAATGAGGTGTCTCCTATGAAAAGACGTATTTTATGACTTAACTCTTAACTGAGGAATAGCAGGGTGTTTCCTTCCGAAGTTGCCCATTCACAAATGTACCTTTCTTCTACTGCTACTACTTGCAGCTGCTAATCTACTACTGTACTGTGTTGTACGTTAATAAATGCATAAAACAGACAAAACCAGCAAGCAGAGTTAGGCCAGACATGGATAGAGAGCTGTCATGAATCTTTCTGTTTAACAAAGCCGAAAGATTTGTAAATCTGGCACAGAGTGATTTCCTGCCTGCTGCCATCCACCTGTCAGCCATTTTGACACCTAAGCTGCTAATATCCCTCAATTTATCTCCTTCAGTGACTATTTTGGACCGGCTGCTCATGTTTGGACGTTCAAAGACCTTTTTCATTGACTCACTGACACATGCTGCTTGCTGACAGACAGATCTTTACATGGGAGACATGAGGTATCCTGTGAATGAATATGGATGGAGCCGTCCATCTGTCCATCCGCCATTACGCCTCGCTGACACTGAATGCTGACAGGAGAGGCTGAAAAAGAATCCGAAAATGAGCTTGATGTGAATGAGCCTCTAATATTTCCAAAGAAGCCGAGGGGAAAGGCAGTGAAGGAATAGCAGAGCTGCGAGGTGCGACATCTGAAAATTCAGCATTGAGCTCTCCGTCAACATGAGGAGTGTGACTGATAAAAAATTAACAGATGGCGAGAAAGAGGTTTGGGTGAGATGAGAAGGGTGACAGGTTCAACGCAGATACAGACACAAGCATATTCATGGAGCTGGAGCCCATCCCAGCATGCACTGCGGGCAGAGGGCAGGAATACACCCTGGACAGCAGGTTGCCAGTTAGAAGACAACATGTACCCACGCTCACATTCAGACCAGTGGGCAATTAGGAGTCTCCATTCCACCTGACGTGCTTGTCTTTGGATGAGGGGAGCAAAACCCACACAGTGACAGAGAGGAGTAATTAACGTAAATAAAAAATAAAAAAAAGATACGTTCATAATAAAAAAATGACAATATTCATTCAGTGGAATAAAATGAATAAAATCCAAACTACAGAACGAATCGTGTGTGTCTTTACTGTTCTGTCTGACACAGTGTTGGTGTGTTTCACTGTTTCTCAGCTTGTTGATTTGTTAGCTTGTTAGCTTCTGGCTGTCAGTGGCTTGCAGCAGAACTTCCTCACTGGCAGAAGCATTGTTACTCTGGCTGTGCTCTGTGGGTGCCTTTGGTCAGTTAGTATAACATACTTTAGACATGTGTCATGTTTTGGTATGAAGGGAAGGCGCCTTTCAACATCAGCAATTCAAAGTGCTGTGACATTAAAGAAAAATATAAAATAAACACGAGGCAATAAATTAAATGGATTCAAAGACACAAGATATGCAAGATATGAATAAGAAGTCATAAGTTTACCTTAATAAAATTAGCAAACGGAAAGGTTTTAAGGTTTTAGAAGAAAGAGAGTTTGTTCCAGATATGTTGTGCATACAAACTAAATGCTGGGTGTGGGGGCCAGTAAGCAGATCAGTCAAACCAAAATAATGAGCTGAAAGAGGGTAAAACGCACTGTAGAGCTGAAGGCAACTACAACCGACTCCTTTCACATCACATGTACTCATTTGATCCATTGTTAATATAAGAATATTGATCACTGCAGCTTTAAGGAACGAACGAGCTTACTGCACCTCTCCATGCACGATCAATAAATTGATGTGTGCTGTTGTCCTGATTGAAGCCACCCGGAAGGTCAATGTAATACCAGGTAAGTTGTACAATGCTGATCATTCTCCGCTGTTTTTTGCATGGCATTTTGAAAGCCATTTTTAGACAGGATGGCATTCCCAGAGACAGAAAAATAAGATTCAATTACCAGAATTTAACCATCATATCTCTTAACATTTATCTTACACATTTCCTGCAGTGGACCTCCAAATTGCAACGTGCCCTCTGATATAAATGACGAAATACGTAATTGGTCCAAGAGTTGTTTTACCACTTTCCTATCCAGTCACTTTACAGCAACCAATGTGGCTTTTTAAGCAGCGATTCCTGTTCAGAATAAAAGTGTGAGCTCTGTGAGCTGCAGTGTGTTCTTGTTAAACTATGGGCTTAACAGCTTGTGTTTCTATTTATCTCTGAAACATGCTCATCTCTATTTCTCCTCTCTTCATTTGTATATTTTACGACACCCCGATATATCTTGTCCCCTGGGTGACTTTGAAACATTTCATAAAGTGCACGGCACTACGTTAAATCAGATTATATCACCTGAGTCTACATCCTCATAAATGCATTTCATCTCAGATTTAGAGGTAAATGAATCCTTTGAGGAGATTAAATCATTTGAATGTGTATCAGAAAGGAGATCCCCCACTGCCTATACAAGGATTAATGTTGAAAATCATTATTATTAAATAACATTAGGATTTCTACTGATGAATACTGAAGTCAGAGCCAGAGAGAAAGAAGTACGTGTACGTGATAAAGTAAATAACAATCAGAAAGTGTGAAGAAATCCAAATTCAATCATTTTTAATTGTTGCTTAGTTTGCTGTACTGTCTACCTTGTAGAAGAGAAAAGATAAGAGGTAAACATACCCACTGGTGGTGTTTCTTTTTAACACAAAACTCTTCATTAGAAATGTAAGAACATACTAGAGCTGCTACCGTAAACATCAGAGTTGGTGGTAATAAATGAAAACCTTGGGAATGGTTTCTACGTCTGCACACTCAACTTCAGATTTCACATTCCCTCTGATGCTGATGCTGACTGACGAAACTACTAAGTGTTGCAGCGCCTTCGTCGTAGTCGATTCGGAGCTGCGTGTGTGTCTAGCAAAGACAACACAGAAGACAGGGCTGAGGGACCGAGACAGACGAGGAGAAGCAGCACCTCTTAGGAAATAATTATCTCTCTCATCCCTCCGCAGCCTCCTGTGGGAGATCGAGCCGTGATGGTTGCCAGTTTGCTGCACGGCTGTCTCAAAACCAAAGGCTTTGTTTTTCCCTCTGTAAGCGGAGTTGTTGACAAAGCTTCAGACTATTTACAGCAACATTTTCTCCAACTCTCTAATACCCAGACTTACATGGGAAATATGTCTGGCAGTTTACCGTTGGCAGTATGGTATAGTCTCTTGTGACAACTGACACACTGGAGGGACTGCACGAAATCATTCATTACCACACTTAAGTACAACGAGCAAAGTGTCTGATCTGATCTGATCAAAGCAACTTCTGAAGATGTGAGGCATTCATTTTCTCAGTCATCTTAAAACAGTGATTTCAATTTATTACTTATCACCATCCCATAAAATGAGAACTATTCATGGGATTTGAAGGGACACTCCACCACCAACAGGTGATGCAGTGCTGGAAAGTAAAGTAGAACTGTGCTTAAGTCAAATGTTGAGGTACTTGTGCTTTACTATATTACTTTATGATGTATGCTCAATTTTTCTTGATAAGTTTGCCATGATTGACAGCTGTGATTTGATTGTGGCGTGCTCACGGTTGGGTCTGTCTCTGGCTCAAAATGACAAGATGGCAGTGCCCATATCCGAGATATTTGGGCTTCATTTTTGTACTGTAAGAGTAAGTGGAGACACATCATCCATCTTTAAGTACAGTTTATAGATTGCTTTTCAAAAGATTGCACTCCGCATCTGGACATATGGAGTGACCACACACATATTGTTCAGTCAGTTTGCGTTGTTACAAATGTCAGTGGGATTTTGAATGATTTCAAATCAAACTTCTGGAACAGAACCGGGAACTTCTGGTTTCACTTCGCCTTTCTGTAAAGCAGCATTATTATTAGAGGGTTGTTTTTTTGCATTGACTTCTTGACTAGTTGTTGGATCTCTGCACTTATTTGCTAACTTATGTTTCGTGTATAAACATAGATTTCATTATTGTGGCAATAACAGGCCATCCGCTGCCAAGAGGGATAAGGTTGACCTGATGATGTTCTTAGTGGTTCCCATTTAGGTTGAGAGGAATCAAATCCTACAACACATTAGATGAAACTGTAGTATCTGACATATGAATGCTCTTAGTCCTCCATCTCCTCCAAATACTACCCACAAAGCCAACAGCAATCAGTGCTCAACTGATTGACAATTTGAAGTGAAGCCCCAGCTCCTGGTCTGAGCTGCAAAACTGACAGTGACGTCAACTATGATTTAAAACAAAAAGACAACTCATGCTACCTCGCTGTAGCTTTAGCAGCGTAGGAGGGGGAGGAAGAAGGGATGAATGGGTCACTGTGGTACTTCATCTCGGGTTTGACAAGACACTCTCCGTCCACTGGCGCCTGGTGATGTCACTCTGCAGTGCATTATGGGCTTGTAGAGAGTGATTGCGTAGCCAGAGATGATGACTATTGAGAAAAACAAAGCCAGTAATAAGAAAGGAGAGCAAAGGGCGAGGACAACGACAATATTTGGGACGGTGATGGTGTAATAAGGTCGAGTCTGTTCGGCTGCCTACCTGAACTCTTTCACTATATATGGTAACTGTTAGAAGATGTAAGTTGGAAAGTTGAAAGTGACATTACGAATAAACACTAAGTTTGACTCTTGACCGATGAGCTTGATGGATGATAAATAAGGTTGGAAAGAGCCAACGGAAATAAAATGCATCATGCAGGTGACTTTGTACGCGTCATATGCTGGAATTCATTCACTTGATGGTGAGTTTCATAATGGGACTGAAGTTCAAGGATGAATGCTGTGCGTTTCTTTGATTTGCCAAGGAAACGCAGACAAAAACAAGAAATAATTGCTGACGCAATTGGCACTGTTGAGTACTTCTCCACATCCCCCTTGTAAAAGACATTTCATCATGACGTTTGACTCTTATTAAGTTGCTTCTTAATTGTTAGTAGTAACCTTTAACCTTACTCATGTACGTTAAGCACCTCCTTCTGTTGAAACTTTGAAAGGATGAAAGGGATATGTCCTTCATTGCACTATATGAAACTTAATGAAAGCAAAGCAACTGTGTGGAGTGATGAATTGCTTTATAAGCCACAGTGCGTATACCAATACAAACTCATATTTTTAACACCTACTGAAATTTCCGATGTTCCTTTGTATAACGTGTTCTGGAAGGACTTTGTACCTGTATCTTATTCCACATTCGGCCCCTCATTGATATTCAATGTATGACCCTGAAAAGGACCTCATCATAGCACTTTTGTAGGAGCTTAATGCTTAGCCTTATCAACATGTTACCATTAAAGTTAGCTGGTGGAGATTTTGACCACTAGTGGTGTTGTAGAGCAGATGTTGGATGAACTGCATGAGGTGAAAGGCCTTTAAGGTAGCTACTTTAAAACCCTTGTGTAAAGATTCAAACTCCATCTCTGAGTCATAATTTAGTCAAACTTGAACAAACATATTTGTAGATTCAATGTGAGTTACACTTTACGAGGATATCATTATCTCCGATAAACATCTTCTCTCAAAGCAAAACTTGATAATGCATGATCACCCCCCAAATAGAAAACAGGATTGACCAAGTCCATTAAAATTCAAGTCAGAAATGTTTTCCCCTTGTTTTTAAGGCCTTGAAGACACACAATTCGTGTTTTATTGGGGTTATGATCTCCTTCCTTGTTACCACGTGGCAGAAATCACACCTTCTCCATGACAACTTAATGAACTCCAGCTGCTGATGAAGGCCACCAGGTGTGGCTGAAAGCTATGCAAAAACCAAGTAGGTGGACAATATTTTTCTTTTTTCTGTAAAACTAAATAGAACCATGTTTACTTAAAATGGAAACTTAACAGTGTACCTTTAATGTGTGTGTAATATGTAATAAGCATGACACACTAAAGTATGTTATCTTTTAATATCACACAGAAATATTCCTCAACAAAGTATTTCTCTGCTTCTCATCCTAACTTTAGTCAGGGCAGATAAGGAGAAATATATGTATAGTCTGGTGTGTTGAGAGAGTAACAGAGAGCATGACAAGGTAATATGTAAATGATCCTGCTGGCTTCCTGGCTTCATTAGCTGTAATGTGTACTGTGCTGCAGTGGCTGTAACTCATTCTCATCTGCCTTAAAGACAGCAGCTCTGGTCATCCCCACAACACCACCACATCTTCTGTCTCCGGAGACCACAGACTCATTAGAGAGGGCCCACCCAGTAAGAAAAGGTAGGTTTAATGGCTATGCTGACGGTTAGAAGTGTGAAACGAGGAAAATTCACAGACTAATTATGCAAGAGTAAAACTAGGTGTCCATGTCAGTACGAAGATACAGCAAGGTGTTGATCAAGTGAAAAAAGTTCTGTTAAAAAGAGTTACGAGCAAACAAAATGCATTCAATATGAAACTGTTTCTTTAATTAGGATTGGGAAAGATTTTGAAATTCAGTTCAAAACTACATAAAATGAGTAAAAATAGAAATACTTTGATCATCCTTAAGACACACATTGCACCAGATTACTCAAAAGGCAAAAAAAATAAAACTTGAGTGTTGTTTATCTGATTGCAGTGTGAGAAGTTAAAAACATAGCTGCAGAGAAATGCACTTTCATCTCTGCAAGTGCATCATCAGCCCTGTGATTCACTACCTTAAAAATGTACCCAGACCCAAAAAAGAAATCAAAGGTCCCACATGCGTGAGACGTACAGATCAAAAGGAACTGGTATCAATATATTTTGGCGTTAAATCTTTAATAAAAACACACTGAAATACTGATGTCACGAATGTTGAAGGTCAGTCATTAGTCCACAGTGGTGCGAGAGGATCCTCCAGGTGAGCTTAACACTGGTGGGACTGTGGGTTTGTCTGTGGCCTCGTCTTGAGGAACGTCTGCTCGATAATCCATTGGCGTCAAAGTGAAATAGCTCGTGTGCTGAAATTTGAGCACTTCATTGCCCCAGCTGGTCCATCCCGGTTGAAGACTTCGGGCAAACAGCTCCAAGCACTTGGCTTCAGCTCCGACGTAGGGCTTCAACACTTCTACAGAAAGAAAGAAAGAAAGAAATGAGCATGAGGAACGGTCATTTTTAACCCACTTATTGCCCGTACTGACTCCTCTTGCTCACTGTGCATCGTGCATGTGCCCTGTCACATTAAAATGTGAGTGCAAACTGAAGACTTCACATGGCAACATATATTTGCCTTGCCTTAAGTTTTATTGTTTCAGTTAGATTCTCACGAGATTCAAGGGACAACAAAAGAATCTTCAAGGAGTGAACACTGAGGCTTTCCAGGGCCATGGCCACCGGGAGTCTGGGGCCTCAGATGACAAATTAAACACACATTCAAATGTTATCCATCGATATTTTCTTTCTTCTCACTTTATTATATTTTCTTCTTATCTGCATTAAAACTGTATGTCAGTCAGTGATCAGTCAGTGTGAATTATGTGAAACACATGAAAGGTTGGTCCAAAGAATTGAGGTTTTAATACATTGAGAGGTTGTAAGATTGCTGCACTGCGTCCATTCCTTGCTTGTTACTCTGCAATAGGCAGAGGACAGCCCTGGCAACTGCCCAGCTCCTTCACACCACAGCGCAGAGTTTTCTGTGTGGAGACTGGCAGTGACCTTGAGTCTATAAGTGATGATATTTCAGGAACAGCACACCTGACAGAAACGTTTCACTTCCTCTGCCCTGGTGCTGCTCTGTCTGCTCTTGCGCATGCTCAAACCACCCTGACACTCACCTCAGCCAACACTCAGGGAGTTAATGAGCTCAAAAGCCGATACAACTTGCACAATGTGGTGTCGTGCCTCCCATTTTCGGTTTCTTTGCACGTCAGAGAGTCACAGAGTGGAAAGGCCAAACATGCAGCTCTACGACTAATTCAAGCCCCACCAGTGACTCAGCTCTCAAAGTTGAACAGAGAGAGAGAGAGAGAGAGAGAATAAAGGTCTAATTATCCTTTTAACTCTGAAACAGGACAAAGTATTAAACGTCTGCTGAGAGAGGCCTGAGGCAAAGGAAGGTGTTACTTTACCACTCTCTAGACATGTAACATATTCTGTCCTAAATTATTCTGTCCTGCCTTCCAGGCTCCTCATATTCTCTCTAGGGTTGATCCAGGATTAATCAAGTTTTAGATTCAACTTTATTGTTATTGTACAGAGTACACGTACTGAGACAACGAAATGCTGTTAGCATCTAACCAGAAGTGCAAAAGAAGCAGTAAAATGTATGTACATAAGTGATAAATATGTATACAATAGATAAATATGA
>JAVQJD010017147.1:0-33329 GCA_036023655.1 Nannoperca australis | reverse complement strand
AAACACAAGTTCACTTTTACTTTCAGTAATGTCAGATGTCGTGTGTGTGTGTGTGTGTGTGTGTGTGTGTGTGTGTGTTTGTGTGTGTGTGTGTGTGTGTGTGTGTGTGTGTGTGTGTGTGTGTGTGTGTGTGTGTGTGTGTGAGCACATACAGTACAGGCGGATGCATTCATGTACCTGCTTGCTGTCTTGCCACATTAGTGAGTCACTGGACATGAGCGCTGAGGGAGCTGCTGGTACTGGAGCTTGTGGTGAAGGCGGCTCAGCGGAGCACTGTGCATCACAGCTGTTTGTGGAAAAGCAGTTCAGTGTCAGGACTGCTTCGCCAAGAGCCTGTTCTTGCTTGTTGATCTCTTTCAACAAACACCAAATACCACAGCAAGTCCTTCTTTGCACCTGCGAGGCCGATGAGGTCTGCCTGCTGGCACGTGGGCGTAAGACGGGAATAAAAGAGAAAATAAGCTTTGCAATGACTGAATGAATTTTTGAGGTGCATATTTTTGTTCTTTGTAACTCCAGCCCACACATGTACCTGAGGGGATTTGTCAAGTCTTACTAGCTGTTTTCTTACCCGCCCAAATCACCAAGTGGGCCTGTAACAGACATTTATAGATTCCTAGAAATATAATCCCTCTCAATCATCCCTTTTGACCCACTCAAAGTGTGTGGAGGTGTCTGTATCTGCAGAGACCTTCAGAGGTGTTTCTGGATGTTTATGTGCAGCAACCTTTGGGCAGTGGATATGTAGGAAATAAGGTGTGAGTGCGGGACTATAAAAACGTAGCAACTAGGTGGTAGATGCATCCAAGAGGATGCTACGAGCCAGGGAGGAGGGGCCAACTTTGAAATCATACTTATTCTGCCTTTAAGTTAAATGCTAATGTGTTGAAATATGTTCACAATGACAATATTAACAATATACACAATGTTTACCACATCCACCATGTGCTCTAAACATTAGTTCTAAATAAAAAGTGTACTAGCCGGCAGAGCTTGAGACTCTCAATCCCAGGGGCGTGGGTAAACGCCCCACGCATGGGCACACCAGAGTTTGGGAGTCGCTTTGGATAAAAGCGTCTGCTAAATGTAACGTACTAAATACATTGCTGACATTTTGACTTGACATTGGGTAGTTGTCCACGTCCAGTAGTTGTTTCACGCTGAACTAAATGTGTCAACATGCTGGAAGCACTAGAGGAAACGTCAGGGGATCACCGAAGTCAGTAGGATACCTTGAAGACCTGTATACTTGTACAAATGTTGTGCCAGTCCATCCAGTAGATGTTAAGATAACTCACTGGATAAGTGAAAACTAAACCAAAGGCAGGAGAATGCATCCTCTAGGAACGTTGAATAGGATTCAAGGATTCAAGGATTGTTTGTCGTTATAAAAGTCACACTCACATGCGATTGTACGAAATTAAGTTCTGAGGTTAAAAACCAATAGGAAATTATCAAAATAAATATATAAAAACACTATAAACATAAATATAAAGAACGAAAATAAAAGTAAAGAGCAGTAGCAGTAATGCAGTTTTAGTAACAAGTCCAGTGAAAATCCTCCCAAACACTGGGAATATCTGCTCTCAGATCACAAGAAAACATATCTTATCACATCACCCTTATTGGATGTAGCCGTGCGGATAGCTCGGGTTTGATCTGGAGGTTTGAAGATTTCCATCTCTGAGGTTTCTGCTACCACCAAAATACAATTGAGCTAAATACAATGTCATTTGCAGCCATCAAAGCATTGAAGAGTGACATATGATAAAATATGCTGCAGCATGTCTTTCCAGGATCTGTCCAGTGTGTTCAGGATGACACATAGCTCACGATCTGAGAGTTTTCTTTGGAACTACTTTGTACTGAAGCGGGTTGGACAGCAGGAACCGTGACGACTTCTGAGAAACTATTTAACAATTGAACTTTAAAAATAGGTTTCAATCATGACAAATGTTCGAGAGCCAGCATCTGCTAATCTTTAGTGGCACTGCACCTGCAGGCAGCTCTGCAGTGACTGGCTGCTTGATTGGCCCAGATGTAATTCTGGTGACAGGTATGATCGGCTCTCCTCTGTCCAGAGAAAACTATATGCACAAATTTAGAAATGATATCTTTAACGCCTCATGTCCCTTTGGTTTCTCTTGCTATAATATATCAGAGAAAGGCTTGGTGTTGACGTTCTCACTTTTCAAACAAGGTGCTTCCAGGTGCCAGTTCTTGTGGCAACAAAGAGTCCTAACATAAAATGGTTCGTTTTCTAAAATCAATCCATACTTCTAGTGTTTCTTTGTTTACATGGGGAGTCTAACCTTACATGGCTCTTTTCTACCTGGTCACTTTAAGCAACAAAAGAGTGCTTATTCACCAGAAAAAATATGGATTAATATTCTTCCAACAAATGAAAAACTGGTCTCTGCTCAAAAATATACATATTCTTAAGGTAGAAATGTAAAGGCAGTTTCAAAAGAGGGAAATAAATCCCATCTGGGAAATAAGACTGTCTTTAACCAGCTTTAAAATGGCAAAATAATACTATTGTCAGAGGAACTGTGTTCCAGTTTACACAACTTAAAAGGCTCCATAGTCTCTGACCAAGACATAAATCTATGTGAAACTAGACTTTGGTAATTGCCTAAATCTCTGGTGAGACCACAGCTTTCCATAAATCATAACATGGTTGAGGTTTGAGGGCAGCAGTGATATTCTTGTAAACAGCTTATAGCTTGTTAGTGCCCTGGATGCTCAGCAGAGGAGATTCAAAAACCAGCAATGCAGAGACTGAACAATTAGCCATCCAACAAACACAAACAGACACGCGATGGAAAAGATCACTGCTGAGGAATCCTGACTCTCCTTGTTAAATGCTTTCCTTTGTGTTTTATCTCTTCCTTAATTCCACTTTTGCATTTTCCAGTCTTAAAAGAATCCAACCCCATCATTTTCTCTGCCAGGGTGCTCAGCGCTGAGCAGGCAGAGCACGCCGAACAATCAACACATCCTGACTGGAATAATAGCTCTTTGTACTCCCCGGCCCATCGTTGGAAACTTATTTCAGAATGAGTCAGACACACACACACACACACACACACACACACACACTGTTTTCAAACCTACACCCACCTCACGTGACCTGTGCCCCGTTTTGCCACTTGAGCACAATCTCAAGTCTCTCACACTTATTCACGCTGGCTGACAGATCGGGTTCTGGAGGCGGAGAGTGGTTAAATCCAGAATAGATGTAGGGTAAAAAAAAACAACAACACACAAGTCTGTCTTTTATTTTCCCTGAAAAGTGAAAAAGCCGCAAATCAACTTCGCATCTCCCTGGAGCCGGATCGCGACCCAAACCCCAACAAGACTTGCAAACTGGCATGGCCATTGAGAGCAAGCTCTCTTTTACAAGGACACCCTGATTACAGTACGTATAAAACAATAAAAGCGTATGGAAGTTACAGTAAACATCAACACGTTGTGCAACAAACAGGCCAAGGACATGAAAATAAGCGACAGCATCAAGTCAAAGAAAACACATGTATTCACACTGCTCTATGTCAGTCAACACAGATTTAAATTGATTAAAAAGGATTAGCTTCTCTAATTTTACAAGCTTCTGCAGATGTTCCACTCGTGTGAAGCGTAGCCTTTAAGAGTAGTAATATTTACATCAGTTAAACTGTTTTATCCAAGTAAAACAAAGCAATTTAAGATCAGTTAAAGTCTGCTGAGTGAATAAATGTTGCCCTTGAATAGAACCCTGTGGCACACCTGTGTTAACCCTCATAAAGCTGGACTGATAGCCATCAGCCACAACGGTTTGTGTTCTAACACTAAGATAATTTACTCGACTTTTCATCAAATCCAATAGATTCCTGTGTTTCAAAATAATTTGATGATTGGCGGCATTGAAAGCGTTAAGTAAGTCAATAAAAAGTGCAACACAAACCTGCTTGTTATTTAATGCACTAGCAACATCATTTAATACTTGCTATACTGCTGCCACAGTACTATGCACAGGTATAAGAGGAACTTGGTTATTTACAAGAACATACCACAAGATACCTTTAATTGCTGAGATCTGGGAACACTGTGTCATTGCTAAACAGAAGGTGAAGTTGAATGCTAAAACCCAATAAAGTGTTAATTTTAAATGACCAACAAACAAGACAATCTGGATGAACTGTTGACTTGCTTTCTGATCGTGTGACTCCTCATTACTGATTAAAAACAACCCAATATGTAGAAAATGACATCCTAAAGTTATAAAAACTGGGCTGGACTGTGTTTGTAGTTTCCAGCTGCAGAGGAATCAAGTGTGCTAATGTGCTAATAGCTTGATTTTGCCTCTTGTAGACCAGTGAGTGCTCTGTTAAAAGAGATCCTGTGTCTAAACTGCATTAATGCAAGAACTAATAGTGTCTTGGTGCCTCAGCATTTAAATAAGGATCCTATATATTAGATGTTATTCACATACAGATCATATATACATTTTACTCATAAAAATACAGAACAGTAACAGAAAACTTTATCACACTTACATATTATTTTATTGCTGTTTAACATCAATACGGAGGTTTTTAGAGAGTGAGATTTAGTGAGAAACTGAATATGAAAGCTCATGCATTACATCGCAGATATTAGATTGCAGCTAGGACACCAAGTCATGATGCCAGAGCAAGGTGTTGTGTTTATGAGGCTTGAGTCACCAGGGTGAGGCCTTACAGTCGTGGCATTTCCTGTCCACACCTAATGTGTACTGTAACCCCATCAGTCACTTGATCTATTTCTAACTGAACTCAATTGTAAGGTGGAAGCGATCACATCGCTGCATTTCATTCAGTGGTGTTTGTCTGATGCTGACATTTCCTTTTCAGCCTGGAGAAGCATTCTCACTTTACGTGGACAGGTAATATAAGTCAGCTATGTGTCATATTGTTTGCATGACAACTTATTTACAGGGTTACAAGATGGATTGAAAGTTAAACTGCATTAAGGAGTGTTCAAAGAATCATAAATGAATGGGAGTCATTTCTAAATTACTTGACAGTACTCACCTTTGTGTATCTACCTGATCTTTGCCTCCTGTTCTTCCTGGTTGGTACTAAAACACCATCTTATCTAACTCTTTCCATGCTTTGTCTACATTGTATGTTCATATTAAATCTCTCAGATTAAAGCATTTACTCTTAGGCTCCAGTGAATGTTTATCTACCAAATACACTGATAATTTCTTTTATCATATAGAAAACTGTAATGCCTGCACAATAAACAAATATCATATTCTGTATAACAGTACATTAAACATTAAACATTATCAGCCATGTCTACTGTGGATGCCTGTTCTGTCTGGGACTGATGAGGCCAGTGGAAAACAACACCTCATTGGGTCCTTCTTTGGGAAGTTTGCTCTGTTGATATCGTTTCCCAGTACGTGACAAGAGACCACCAGTAAAATCAGCTCAGTGACTCCAGAATAGAAATTGTATAAAGGTTTACTGTAGCTTCAGCCTGCAGTAGGGTAGGTGATGGACAGCTGAAGGGAAACCAGAATATTCAAAATCACAATACTGTGTTTAAATGTGTAATGACTCTAATCTCTATGAAAGTAATCCAATCCCATTCCCAACATAAACTTGCTTAACAATATGCCGTGTGGATTCAGGTGGTTCCATTTGTCCAGACAGAGATAGTAAATAGAACAATGTAATGTCATTATTAATATATGTAATATTTTGGCTTAGCAGCCTTTGGTAAACAACATTTCCCACAAGCCCATGATGGTTGCAGATTAAATGCCACCAGTTTGACAGACTGATGCTCGTCCGGTGGCTATAAAGGGCGAAATGATGAAAACGTTCACAGAAACCAGAGATTCCAGCTTACAAAGTTGGAAAGATGCATCATATTGCATTAATGGATATTGTGGATATGAAAGAAACAGTCAGGGTGAAGTGCTGTACATGCACTGCGGTGCTTAAAATAAAATTCATGGGAGCTGTAGTTTTAAATTCAAATTTCAAATGAATTGCTTTTTCTAACAGCAAGTACTGTAGAAGATGCTCATTTATGGACATGGACAGTAAACCGCAGGTACACATGGACAGATGAAAACCTTTAATGACTACATGAGTGGAACAGCAGCTGGCAGGGATGTGACTTGGAGGCTTTCAGGGTGACAAACCTTATGTATATCTTGTACCTTATGAAACATGCCCATCTTTCTCTTTTAACAGTCACATTATAAGTCTGCAGCACAATAACTTAATCCAGCTGGCTTTGTACCGAGTTTTTCCTTTTCTCTGAATATCCTTTATTTTACCAAACTCCCTTATCAAGTCCAACAGGTTAAGAAGTGTCTTTTCAATAAAGTAACCACCCCCGCGTGTTGTTCTTTTAATAATCAACAATTAGCGTACACAAACATTATGTTAACCTGTTGGGCAGCAGAAGACGCAGAGAGAAATGTGTCAGTCGTCCGGCCTATAGAAATGAAATGAATAATGTACTAGCAGTGATAATATGGAATACGAGAGGTAAACCAGTCTAACAATACACTGATGTCTGGTGATGATCACTGATGATTTTGTAAGAGATGAGTCAACAAAGAAGTCTGCTTTAAGATTTTATGATGGGTGAAAAAGATAGAACACCGAGGGTTGAAGAGGGTTTCTTTTATTTAATATCGTGTGAAACAAAAATTCTACTAAAACTCCACCAACTATGTGGAAAGCCTGATTTATATTTCATGCAACTAACAACTGTAATTAACAGCCCAAACCCCAGCATCACATGTGGGAGTCGTTGTCCACAAAAATACAAAAGCTTCCAAATGTCTATGACCTGGAACAAATCACAACACTGCTGTATCAAAGTTCTCCCACGCAGCTGCAGGCAGAGGTGAGCCAAATCATTTAAAGTTTTCAGCTACAACCACGAGTCAGGCTTCGGGCTCACAGCAGAAAAAAAGGCTGGAGAAACACCTCAGGACATTTGTAATGGGGATATTACTGCACCCACTGGTAATGGAGGTTAAGATTAGTAAGTTTCTGGCAAGAAAAGCTGCCCGGCAACCATCTGTTGAGAAGAAGATTACTTTAAAACCCTCCGAGCTTCCTTTGTATTGCTCTCAGCAGTTCTTTCTGTGCGTTTCTGGCTGCCACAGTAATATAATAGATCAATTCCTACATAAAGCATGCTTGTAAGTGTGCTTGGCAAAACAAACTTTTCCAGAACTCTCATCATGACTGTGGTGGTTTAGATCACCTGTTGGATGCATGCTGACCAAAATCAATGAGAATAAGAAGCCCAACTTCATTCAAACACTTTAATATGCAGCAAGGAAACTGCTTTTTTAAAACAATACACTGTATGCCTTTAACTTGGACAATTTGTCCAAACACTAACATGGAATGTTGGAAGCTCACTGCCAAAAGGACACAAATAGGAAAACAAGCACTTATCAGTGTCTGAAAAACCAATCTCTGAATTTTCAGCATTCTTTTCATTTTCTAGCTAAAATTGGGCTTTCAAAATGTCATCCTGTGGCGAAGAACTCAAGACGAGAACAGCTCAGAAATATGAATGAGGACACATGACTCCTCCTCGACTTCGCTTCGTTGCTCAAAAGCAGAACCTGAGAATCCGGAGGAGGAGGGGGAACAATGTGCAGTGAGATATCTTTAGGTCCTCCTCGTCTTGTCTTTTCTCTGCCGTGTCCCAGTCTGATCTGCTTCTTCTCACGCTGCAAACAGGGCGTCAATTAACATTCCATGTCTTGGCCTGTCAGGGCACTATATTTCACTTATGTCTCACCTCTTCTCCTTTCTTTCTACAGTAGGTATAATAACAAGAAGGAGAAAATGAGGAAATCACGGGTATGGCCCTCTGTGGCCTCCTTTGGGTGCTCAATCTGCAGCTGCTGTTCCTCAGTGTCATGCTTGTTTTTATGAGAAGCCTTGAACTACTGCGTCAGACTTGTGAGATGAAGATGAAAAATAACAGTCCACAAAGGATTACAGGCTTTTTAGTTACATAAATATGTTTTCATAACCAAGATTGACAAAGGTACTATAAACTAAAAGTCACACAGTAAGGTGGTGTCTCTCCACAGGCCATGTGCATTTGATTGTAATTAATTGCACTCTAAGGAGTGCTTCCAAAAATAATGATAGATCTTGCAGCCCTGACCACCAAATGCTCCCAAATAGAATTCCAATCACCAGTAAATCTCCACAGGCTTCCCTCTGGGGAATCTGTCGACTAGTGTGCTTTACTGACGGTTGCTGCCGGAAACCCTAATGTTCAACCACGGTCTTAAAATGTCCGAAACCATGGAGCTGTTTTCCTCAGGGATGAATCAATGACTGCATCTTTGACAGCCATGGTGCTCATTAGTCTTGTCCCTCTGAGCTACAAAAACATTTTTATATTTTGTGATTGACATTTCATAAATATTTGACACAGGGCAGTAGCTAATCCAGAGTGTCCACCTGTAATTCCTATGAAGCATTACAGCACCAATACAGTGAGACGGCAAACCAATGCATCCGATTAAAGTAGGACAGACATGTTAAGGTATACAAGTCTACTCCCAATGCCCTAAAAATACAAGTCAATCAAAGCCAAATTTCTTACTTGCTTAAAGGTCTCAGCAAGGGTTCTCTGCTTCTAAGACACACACACGCACATTTTCTTTTGACACATTCAAATTCAAAGAAGCAGTAAAGATACTAACCATGATTCAGGGAAAACAGTCAAATAAAGATGAAGCCCAACATTTCTAACAACAAATCATTTTCATGGTCAACTAACATGCGATTGACTTCTGTGGTTGCCTGATTTGCTTCAGCCTCAGCAATGTTGTTCAGGCAGACAGTGACATCTTCTGACTGCTGAATGGACTGCAGCACAGGTACTGATGAGCAACGATACATCAGGTAGAGTATTTTCAGGATTTAAACTGTTGCAGCTCTCGGAAAGTGTTTCAGCATGTTGCAGAGGCACATGACTTCAGGTGTCCAGACAGTGACCAGATTACATACTGTAGCTTGCAGAGTTAAGATTAAAGTCTTCTTTTAGTCAGTGCATCAAAATATCTTCAGTTTCTAAAGTTAAGTAACAAAAACACAAAACCTAGAGTGACGGACCATTTAATGATCTTCAGAAGTAAGTTAAACAACCATTTATTTTACAGTTTAAAATGTCCTCATGGAGGAACAGCAAAATACACTCAAAATGAAGATTGATCAAAAGACAGTTTTCTTTTTTTGTATTTTCTTCTCATTTGTATATCAAAAATTATAAGTGCCTTCAACATAACCATGAGAGTATTCAGCTTGCAGTCATAGAAATATTTACACCACAAAACTGACAAGCATGGTTTTACTTTCAGCATCGGTTTCACACACCTCATCTCCTGTCTCTTTCAGACTGCTTTGTTTTGTTGCACAAAACAAAAATAAAGACCCTGAAGAAAGACAATTATAAAGGGGAAAATACACAAGAGCACAGATTAAGGACATTAGTATTTACAGCTTGGCTCAAGGAGACAATTAAGGGGGGGGGTGGAGACAGATGATCAACACATCCATTAGCGGCATGATGTTCAAGTTCAAGTCACATTCTTTGCCTCTGTGATTTTACTTTACCCTTTAAGATTTGAAAATAAAGCATGCTATAGCATATCTGTCATTAAGTCACAGCTTAAATGACCTCGGGATGTAGTCCTTAATATGAGAGAATGATTTTCAGACAGCAGGGGGCAGTAGAGACCCATATCAGGGAGAAGGAAAACAGGAATACAAACAGAAATGCAACCCCTGCAATACAATTGTTCCTTCAAGATCAGGATACAGTTTCATAATGTAAAAGCATTGTAGTAACAGAGTTGGGTTGATGGACAATACACAAAAAAGGAATCAAGTCTGCCCTCTGAGTGGCAAAATACAAAGTCACATATGAAAATAGGTTCTGATTAATTTTTGTTTTAGATACATTGCGGTTTGCGTTTGCAAAAGACGTTTTGGCACAGAATCAATTTTAAAAATATTTTTTTCATGAATATCACTCCTGGATCCTTCCCACAAAATGTCCCCTCCTGCCCCTGTCCAAAGAAAGAAAACATTGCCATTTGATGATCTGTCTTAATGTAAAATAATTCACTTAGTCTCTCCCACATTGCTTCAGTCTTTAAATATTTATAATATTTACAGTTTCACAATTGTCCACAATACCGTTAGGCTTAAAGAAGATGCAAACAAAAATAAGAAAAAATTAAATATTCTTTATATAGTCCCCTGTTGAGGCATTGAGTGTAAACTGTACAACTCTAAACGTCCCCTCACGAGTTCCTGGGGCAGGGAACACTTCGGGATTGAGAGTTGAGTCCGGAAATGACGTAGAAGTTGGTTGATGGTGAAAGAGCTAAATCAGTATGATTGATCAGGCGGAAATGATTCCTGATCATTTTCCAGGCAATAGTTTTCTTTTAACTTGCACAAGCATGGCTGATCACAAGAATAATTCATTTACATGTATCATTTTATACTCAAATCTGTACAGAGTTCACAATTTTTTCCTTAACATAGTGCAATGACTTCTCACATGGTTTGTCTTTAAAAAAAATAAAAAATAAAATCACAATCACTTTTATGAAGGTAAAAAATATCCCATAGGAAGGTCTCAATCCATAGCTTAATGGATGCTATGAATTAGAAAAGGCTATGCACAACACCTCCAAAAATGGCAAAAATGAAATGTGAAATTACATATGATCATCAAAAATTCCCGTTCGACCCTTCAGATCCTCTCTGTAAAGGTATAGTTTTTGGAATTCAATGTCATTGAGTGACTTAAGGACTTGGTGAAGTGGAGCAGAAAAGGTGAGCGCATGCTAAATAAGATTTTTCAAAAAGTCAAACTCATAAAAATTATGAGGCAATTCCAGTTTACAAAACTGGACGAGTTCAAAAGGGCTGGTGTTGGCTTTGTTCAGGAAAACAAAATGGAGGTAATTAAACAGAGGCGATGACAATCATGAGGTGAGGGGAAATGCTGGAAATGCTGTTGAGAAGGTCCGGGGCCAGGCGCGAAAGGTGGCTCTCAGAGAACTCACACGGCGGGAATATCTGCACCACATAGGCTGGCTGTGAACCCAAAGAAGGAAACACAGATGATGAGTGAGAGAACTAAATCTTCATGATATTTCATTACAAAACACAGGCCAAATTAAAAAGAAAGGAAGAACAGAAACAGTTTCAATGACCACAAACCTGATTAGAGCCAGGGTTGGGCACATTGATGATGCCAGCTGCCTGTTTGGCTTGAAGGTAGGTGATGAAGCCACTTTTCAAGGCTTGGGTTTGACCAAGGACATCTTCTTGGTCTCGACCACAGGGTAGGGCCAGTAGCAAACAGTAGTCATTGTCCACCTGCCATGAATGACAAGCCTTTATCATAAAGGGAAACATAAAAACAAAGAACTGAGATAAATGCATTACTTTTATGTGCTGATCCATGAATTTGCAATCATTTAATAAGTCTCGTTAAATATTTTACCCAAATTTGAGGACCTGCTCTTTAGAGGCAGTAAAAACCAAAATACTCACAGTCATTCTACGTGCCACACTGTCCAACTGGGAAGCCTCAAGCCTCATCCTCTGGACAATACGGAGAAGAGGACCTCCCTCTGGGGGCGGCAGGGAGCGCTGGGCCAGTATTGTGTTGCCAGAAACAAAGTGCAACTGGACAGCAGCCTGGTCGTTCTTCAGTGCCAACAGGCCTTGCCATACAATAGGATATTTCTGTACAAAAAAAACAACAGAAATGTATTTTCTGCTTTGTTATTGTCTTGAAAATTTATTTAATATATGAGGACATTGTCTTCTTACCGTCAAAAGCTGCACCATGTCAACGGAACGATGTCCTGAATTTTCCAGCTTAGCATCAGGCCGTGGCTGCAGTGGACTTGATGTGGTTACTGCTGGCGGAGGTGTTGGCAGGAAGGTTGCAGGTCCTTTCTGTAGAGATAGATCTGACTTGTGAGCAAGAGCCATAGGGGACGTCATGGGAGACTGGTATGAGGGTGAGACTGTATCCCCTTGTATCCGGGAAATGTGTGAGAGGTCCGTAGAGGTAGCATGGCGAACATGGGAACTCTCAGGCTTGGAATCACTTCCTCCCCCATGTGACTGAGACATTTTACACCTGTGAACCATCGCAGACTCAGGAGGGACCTAATAAAAAAAGAAAAACATACCAAATTAATAGAGCTTTGCATATTTTGTATGTGTATATGAATATGATCTATAACTTAAAAATTCAATTATACATGTTGTATAATAAAATGATCAAATATTTGCATAAAGTCAAAAATAAAAGCATATCAAGTGACCTGTGAAGATGTAATGCCTTGATTGGCCAGGCTGTGTCCAGATGAAGGATGTCCTGTGAACTGGGATGGGAAGCTTCGCATGTCCCGATATACTGAAAAGGAGCATGCACTTCCTGGATGAATCAGCTGAACCCCGTGAGAGTGAGGAGACACCATGACAGGGCTAGATGCATGGACTCCCCTGATTCTACTTTCGTTGGTGGGTGGATGTATCAGCTTTCCTTCTAGGGGTTTAAGAGATTCTTTTGTGGAAGGTTCCATGCTCTTCCCTACTATAGGACTCTTTGAAGGCCCAGAGATGTTGCTTGAAGACGTTGTTCCAGTCTCTGAGGTGCGTGACTGTCTTGTGTCCACAGCAGCCTGCTCTCCCAGCTGCTGGTGCATGAGGAGCCGCTGGTGCATGTCTCTGTACTGGTCCATGCGTATGTTTGGGTGAAGCCCTCTGTGGTCACTGTGAATCATCATTACATCTGATTGGAGCTGGGGCACCGAAGGTCTACTAAGGGCTTGGTTAAAGTGTCTGGCATCTTCTTTACTTACACTGCTGCCACCACCACCTGATACTGACCCCTGGGGACTTGAATGAGACTGCAGTACCAAATCTCGGATGATATTAAGCTGGGGCGTGTTTGAGCGCTGCGGAGGCACTGGGTGGGGAGACGACAGGGAGTCACCTCGTCGTCCATAGTTTATCCCAGACATTGGTGAGGTGTTCATCCTGGCTTCATGAGCCATTGACTGAGTTACACTGTGAGGTTGAATTATGACAGAAGACTGTTCTGAGTGTGGGTGATGCATACCCGCATGATATGTAGCCATGGGAGGCATGCCATGCCCCAGAACGACAGATGTTCCTCTAGGAGAATTGCTTGGAGGACATGCTTTGACAAAGGGTGAGGGGGAGTGAACTGCTGTTCGTGGGGACTGGGGTTCTTGCTTTAGGTGCAGAGTTGACCGATCAGTTGGGATGCCAGGGCTGGGGCTCATGCGAGTTCCAGATAGTGATGGGTGGTGTGGACTCATGACTGGGCTCAGATTTGACGGCTGAGCAGCTTTGCTAATGTCTATCTTTTTTGGTAGAGGTTCTGTCCCCAGTCCTCTCTTGCCATGCTGCTGTATCACAGCTTGGCTGTACATCAAGACTTGAGGAGAACTAACTGGCTGTTGGAAGATTTTTACCACTCCACCCTGGGATGTTGTGTGATACGGAGCTTCAGATTTGTCACAACCAAGACTCTCCTGCTTGGTACTGGAAATGACAGGTTGAGAGTTATAAGACTGGCCTGTCAAGAGAACCCCCGTGTGCCCATAAGCTGTCGGAGGTGGGGCTACTTTTGGGGTAGGCGACTGGGATGATGTGATGAGTGGGTCTTGCTTCATTGAAGATTTAGAGACAGATTGCTGAAACTCTATATCACCAGCACTGGCTTGAGGAATTTGACTAATTTTGGCTCTCATCCTGTGAGTTCCTTCAGTTTTCTGACCTGAATAACTCAGAACAACTACGCCCTCTGATGTATTGACCCTAAGGCCAGGACTGGAGCCTGTACTGTAGGGAGTGGTCTCAACAACAGAGCGCCCCCTTGTCCCATCTTCTACTATATCCATGCCATGGTAGCGATTATTCTCATTAGAGTTTGATCTAAATTTTTGCTTGGGAATAGATAGGCCAATGCTTCTGTTACTTAGGGAAATTCGTGGAGTTTCCTCTGTATCATAAGGCATCGGAATTCGACTTATTACTGAGGTAGCAGGAGAAATAACTGTATGCTGGGTCTTCTCTCCACAGTTCTGTTGGGACTCTGTCAGTGGAAAGGGTTTGTGGTGTATCGGCGGGGGGGGTAAAGGTGGTCTCTCTTCAGGATGTAACTGTCTTGAACCCATTGAATCAGATGGATTTTCATTCTCCGACATCCGTAAAGGATCTGACAGCACAGATGTCACCATAGTGGTAGGTATAGAATTGCTGTTTGATGCAGACACATATTTAGGTTCCATGAGGATTTTTCTTAAGGTACTGGAACTGGGGTCAATATCTGAGGCCTTGGTGTCAGGAGGCATTGGGGGATTTGTTGAAGGGGTTCCAAGTGCAGTTGATGCTGGTGCAGAAGGAGTTACCACTGTGATATGGCACGAAGGAGCAACATAGATTCTACTTTCTTCAGTTCTTGGAGGCCAGTCTGGCGAAAGTGGCATTTTGGCAGGCCGCATCATGGATACACTGAACTGGGATACAGATTGTGGGCGGGTAGGAGCAGGGGTAAGCGTAGGGGTAGATGGCTCTGCTGCTTGGGGATGCTTTTTACAAATGGAGATGTTGCTTGAGCCTGAATGAAAGGCAGATTCTTTGGGTACGGGTTGTTCAACTTCAGGCTGTTCTGCCTCTTTGGGTGTGTCTACAGTTATAGCACTTGTAACGTCACGCCTACAAGTTGCAACCGCAGTGACCACAGAGGCTGCTGCAGTTGCCCCAGCTGTAACAGTAACTGCATTCGAATTGATGGTTTCTGGGTCTTCTGGGATCGACTCCGGTAACTTGACTAGAGAGGGCTCTGGTTGTGAAACCTCTTCAGCAGATTCCCATTTCTTGTTAGCTGCAACTTTACGACTTCGCGACTTCTTCAGGGTTTTGGCTCTTACTTTGCCTGTTTTCTTGGGTGTTTCAAGTAGAGGGGTATCCTCAGCTGCCTTAGACTCTGCCATGACCCCCTTGGGGCTGGGTGTCAGAGGACCATCATCTGAGTCCGCTGCAAGAATATTGTTGATCACCATGTGTGTTTCAGGTTCCATAATCTCATTGGAGGAGGGGGGTATAGAGGATTCAGGGGTAGGAATATGGGCAGTGTAAGTAGGTGGGGCTGTGAAACCATCTGCATCGGCACATGTTTCTTCAGCTGTAATGGAATCAATAGCGGCTGCAAGTTCAGTTTCGCTAGCAGGATTAGCTCGCTTCTCCTCCTCGACCTCACATTCTGGCTCTACTATGACAGGAGGCAATATGGTCGGTTGCCGTGAAGTTGGTTCCTTATACGGTCGAGGAGGCTGCTCAACTGTAAGATTAGCAATATTTTCAACTGCCTGCTCTAGTTCCATCTGTCTTGCTAAGAGAGCAGCAGCTGGATCAGCAGGGATTTCAGGTTCTGATAAGGTGTCTTCCTTTTCCTGTGTGCCAGTTTCTTTTGATTCCTTAGGAAAGCCTATGGCCTTTGTCTCCTCATTCTCCTGCACTACTGTCTTGATTTTTGTAATAGTAGGTGCTTCAAATGACTCAGGTTCATCGTCCTCTGAACGAAGTAAACCTTTTACGTCATCAACGCTTACACGGATCTCAAGATTTTTTAAGCTGTGTGATTTTTCTTCAGTTATCTGCTTGGTATTTCTTTTCATCCTTGGTGTTTTTACTTTAACAATCTTTTCAGGCTGTCTTTTCTCAGAGCAGGTGGTGTCTACCTTTTCAGTATCCCCATCAGTAGATTTCTTCCCACCACAATCTTTTAAGTCTTTTTCCTTACTGTGCAGTGGTGAGCTTGCATTTTCCACCTTCTCAGATAACTTTTCAAACACTTCAGAATCAGCTTTAGGCTTAAGCTCGGACTCATCATTACTTGCCAGATCAGCTTTTTCATCTAGCCCACACTGTTTGTCAATTTTACCTCCTTTCTTGTTAACTGGACTAGATGACGTCAGTTGTGTTTGTTGCACTTTCTGGGTGCGGGGTGAACGCCATCCCTCAGAGGATTTCACAACCTCTACAATAGATGAGGTCTCCTTGTTGTCCGTTTCTTCTTCTATCATTTTCTGCTGATCCCCCTTAACTGGTGATACATCGTCACCTCGTTTGACACCTCTTTTAGGTGGGCGTCCTCGCCTTGTATTGGTAGATGGAATTTGAACATCTTGCTGCACTGGTTCTTTATCAGCACCACGTTTGCGCATGGAGCGTGATGACTCAACCACCTCTTTGCCAGCTTGGTCGTCTTCGTGTAGCGTGGCATAGACTGACCTTACATTCCTGCGACGTGTTCTCCCAAGGATCAAACTTGACTCAAGGTTTTGCTCAGAATCTGATGCATGAATTGGTGACTTAGATGTGGTTTTAGACTCAAATGATGCTTTAGGTACTTCTGCTCGGGGAGATGAGGCCCTTTTGAGCTTCTCTTTGTCAATCCGTTCACTCTTTCGTGTTGCAGGTTTCTCAGTGGCAACAATTGGGGAAGGTTGTGAAGTGCGTAATACTGACAATGGTTTTGCCCTTTTACTCTTGGGCTGTCTGCGATTTGGTAAAGTTTTTATTTCAGCCTTTAACTCTGGCATACAAGCCTCACTATCAGTCTCAGTTTTCTGAGATTCCTCAAAGTGTTTTGTTTCCTGATTTTCAATTTTAGGTTCCGTCTTAATAATATCAGATTTTTCTTCAATCTTTGTATAGTCAGAGTACGTCAATTCTGCAGGCTCTCTCTCGTAAACACTTAGGGAACCACCGGGAGTGGGAGGCTTATCTTCCGCGACAGGATTATGATCCACTGCCAAACTATCTCCAATTTTCGCTTTGGGTTCAATTAACTCTTTTGTATCCATTTCATTTTCTGGCTCTGGAAGGATAAGTGGAGGGGTTACGGTCAGCTTCAGAGCAACTGGTTTGAAGTCTTCCATAGGAAGAGAATGGGGAGATGGAGATATCTCAAGAACTGGCTCTTCTTTTTCTTCTTTGACAAATGACACAGGTTGATCTAAGGATGGAAATAAAAGTTCTTTCTTTTCTGGTGAAGACATTTCTTTAGGGGAAGTAACAAATGGTGAAACCGACAAGGTTAATGGGGGGCTGGTTGATTTGTCATCCAGCTTCAGTACTGGCTCAGATTCCTTATCAGATAGCACATTATCACAATTCTGCACTTCATCTCTTTTAATCTCCATCATTATCGAATCATTCTCAGTATCAAGTGGAGGATGGTTCTTGTCCTTTTGTTGTTGAAGCTCCAAAAACCGACTATGGAAAAGAACTATGGGTTCTTGTGGGATGTCACCTATCCCAGATTCAGGCTGTGCCTCAGCAGCACCTGGCTTAGCAAAAGGCCTAACTACTCCAGTTTCTGAATCTTGGTCTTTACGTTCAAGATGCTGCAAACGCCGGGAATCCTGCTCAAAGATTGAGCTGTGCAGGAAGCGAGAAGCAAACAGGTCCTGACGCTCTAGGTCCTGTGGCTTAAGTTCCTCCTTTTTATCATGCAGCTTTTCATCAGAGTCAATACGAATCTTCTTCTTTTTCATATACCAGGAAGGAATAGGCCGAGGTGATAGCGCTACCTTGTCCTTATCTGAACAGCTGTGGGAGATTGGAAAGCGTGAGGGAAGAAAGGACCAATTATCTTCCCTGGAGGAATACAGTGTCTTGGCTCTTTCAAGGAGTGCTTTTGTGTCAGGAGTTATAGTTTTATCTAATGCAAAAGAATAAAACTTATTCTTTTCCAAGGAGCCAGAAAGCTTCGGGTCTGTCATCCTCTCATCACGTTCCCTAAGGATATAAGACAAGGAACTATTGGACTTGGGCGAGATGCGTTTGTTTTTTCCATCATCATCTGAATCAGACTGCACTTCTCCAGGTTCCAAATCCTGGTCAAGTCGTTTACGAATGCTTTCACATTTTGCAATTTCACTTGGGAAAGTCATTTCCATTCTAAGTGAGTCAGACTTTATCCGTCTTTCCCAACGTTGCATTAACTCCTCATCACAGCTGAGCAAGTTTGTCTTAAGCTTTGGAAGCTCAGTGTCAGAAGACTGAAAATGTGTGGCTGTGAGGCCCAAACTGTTTTTCAGTGACTCTGTGTGTGAAAATGTATCATCTGTTGTTGGAGAAGATTTTCTTTCCTTGTTTATAACTGACACAGAAATATGGGCAGCTTCATCATCCTCATTTGAAGAAAATTGACCATGTCCTATTGAGGATGTAATACTCTCATAAATGTCGTCATTCAACTTTTGGGAACTTGCAAAGTTGCGCTCTCTTTTTGCTATTTCAAAGTCAAAGTTCTCTGACTTCTTTCTTTTGCAGGAAGATAATTCATCATTGGCCATATCCTGAATTGGTTTTACAACCCCATGCATGATATAATCCTTTTCAAAGTCACGTGTCTCATTAACTGGTGGGTTTTCAAACTTGACAAACTTCTCAGGATCGCCAAGCTTGGGTCGGAGCCATGGACTCTGTTCAATTAGTTTTGTGCAAATATTATTCTGTTCACTGTGCAGAAAGTGTTCCTCTCCGTCATCTGAGTCTCTGCACTTCCCTCTCCCTTGTTCGTTTTCAGGCAAAACCTGTTTCTGTTGGTCTTTTAATTCATCCAAATCAAGGCTGCCATCATCTGACATCTTTGTGAGACTGGAGATGTTTTCACTCTTTGAGCCCTCTAAATCCATTTTAAGGTAAGGAGAGTCTAACTGATCTGCAGAATCGTCAGGCATCTCCCCTAGCCGTGACTGCTGTTCCAGAGAAAGGCCCATGGAGTTGGTTTCACAGTCTCGTCCATCTTTAGGACTATTAACTGAAACCATCCGGACACATTTATCCTTGTGGTGCTCCTTTTTATGCATCCCTTTTATCAAAAGGGTCTTATCCAAATCTGTCTCCTTAGCATTGTTCCATAGTTTATGAAGTCCAGATCTGACGAGATCCTCCTCACTAGTTCTCTTCTGTCGATCAGTTTTCCCAGAGTCTTCAAAACGCCTTTTCCTTGCAGCTAAACGGTCAATATCCACAGAAATACCACTGTCAAATCCCATTTCAGATTTTCCATGTTTTTTGGATTTGATTTTAGAATCCTTGTCAATGACTTCCACTAAACTGTGAATATTTTTGTCTCTGGGCACCTTCCCATGTTTAGAGATATCACTTTTGGATGATTCTGAGCGGAATGGAGGACTCCTCTGATCAGCTGAAGGTGATGCCAATCTAGGACTGTCACTCCCACCCCTCGGCATTAGTTTTTCTTGGACAGAATGACCAATCAATTTCCCTTCTTTTTCTTTAACACGTGTTAACTGTACAACACAAGGCAGAAGGTCTAACCTTCCTTTGCTCGAGCCCTCCTTTGGAATTTTACTGTTTTTACTTCGTAAGACAGACTCGGGACTAACATCTCTTTCAAGTTCAGGTTCTGTCTCACATGCTTGGATAATAGGTGATGCGACTTTGAGCTTCTTAAGCCTCTGTTTCTCACTTTTGTCCTTGTCCCCTCTATCTTTGCGTCCAGTCCGCTTCTCCTTTTCAACCAAATTCCCTCTTTCAACTTCAAAGACTCTATCCTTCTCAAGTTTGTCAGTTTTAGTATACCTTTCAGTGCGTGCCTTTTCAAGCTTTTCAAATCTGGGTGGGGAGATTGAACTGCAGCTACCACTTCTTTCAGATGATCGGCAACAAATACGGCGGTCTGAATCACTTGGTATTCTCTCAGAGAGTGAAGGAGACGCAGTAGGGCTAGCCGGACGACGAGGGGCAATGTGAGATGGGCTTTGGCTACGCTCAATGGTCCTCCTCCCATGATCACGTCCACGATCTGTTTCAAAGCGCTCCCTCTCTCTCTCACGTTCCCGTTGCAAATAGCTGTATTTGCGAATGTCCTGCTCATAAGGGTCAGCTCTGTATTCCCGATATTCCCGGGGGTCTTCAAAGTATTGTGGATCATAGTAATCTCCCTGATATGGGTCCCATTCAGTGTAGAACTCCCGACTTCTGGCTGGGTATTTACGGCGTGGATCTTCAGTATATGTTCCTGGTGTTCGTACGTTTTCATAATATTGTCTTTCTGCTTGTAACTCATACTGAGTCCGTCGATCATCCCTGCCAAGAAATAAACCCCAAAAAGCAAACTGTAATTTCATCATACTTTGGCGTCAATAATGTTTAAAATGCATTAAATGTTTAAATGCCTAAAATGTTTGACCGTAGACAGTATTGAGATGAAATTATTATTTCTTAAGCAAACTACACAAACCTTCTTTCAGAGAGGATGTCATAAAAGTCTCGAATATCCTGCCCTGATGCCTGCATTGAACGATAGAAAGCCATCTGACTTTCCTGATTGGCAAAGTCCACCTGAAGAAAACAAAAGTTGCAATTTTTATAGTCAGGCATTGAGAACACTCAACATTACAGAGCAAAGCTTTCTTTGACTTACCTTGATTTTACTGCCCCCTATCTTCCACCCTTTTGTGTCTTTGACAGCGGCTTGTGCATATTCAATGTTGTTATACAGGATAAGGGCCATTCCTTTCATTCTGTCAAATACAACCTGCGGAAGACAGAGGAAAATAAAGTCCCAAGGTGCCAGAAAGTAAACAATGGACAACTATAAAGAGGGGAAATAAACAGACTTACCTTGACAACATGTCCATAGCGGCAGAAATGACGAGTAAGAAACTGCTCAGTTGTGTTTGATGCTAATCCATCCAACCAAACACATGTTGTTGGCATACTCTTTCCAAAGCCCAGCTGAAAAAGGAAGGATAAAATGTCAGATTGCATTTTATCTAACATCAAACAACTTACAGTTCATACAAATTATGCTCATAAATAATACTGCTCATGGCTGTGAAAGACAAGGATGTGTTGTGAAGGCTAAATTTAAAATCAAATTAACATGATAATTCTCACCTTTAATCTGTTGTTACCAAGGTACTCGCCATCCATCTTCTTTATAGCCTTACAGACACTGGCGATGTCGCAGTATTGTAGAAAGGCATACTGTGGGGCCCCATTCACCTTCTTAATGTCAATATCCTTTGGGGATAATGAAAACAGAAATATGCTGTCACTAAGCATGGTAACCTGTGCTTACAGCCTGACTAAACCATTTCACCATATTAACTTACCACTATTTCTCCAAAGCGTTGAAAGATGTTAAGCAGGTCGTGGTAAGTGGTGGTCTTCTCCAGGTTTCCAATGAATAATGTCCGTGTGGCCTTTGGATGAAACTCGTCTATCCTCTCATCCAAGGGCCGAAACTCGTTCTCACTTTCTGTCTCTGGAAAGTAAGTGCTCATTGGAACCTTGTGCATTTTGCCAATAACTGTGTTTTTGCTGCAATGCAGTTAAAGATCAGATCTTACCGGGACCATTCCAGGCCGTGACATCAATTTGCATGCCAAAAAAAAGCTTCCCTTTTGATGCTCCAAGTGCTTTCTCTTGGTCCTCTTGCTGGCGAAAAAAGACAAGCCCGTAGCGCTCTTCTGAAGCGCCGTGGATTTGTACAGATGTGACCTTGCCGTGTTTCTTAAATTCATGGAACAAGCCATCCTTCAAGCTCGTATCTGTAGAAAACAGATCAAATATTTTTTGAAGTTTGTATACTGAAAAAAGTAACATTCATTTATAAACTACTGGCAGTGATGTTTAATAAAATGTGTCAATATTTGAGGGATAAACCGAATACAATGTACCACTATTTCAGCATTAAATCTCTTTGTGCTTGCACGCCACAGATCCTTATAACTAACCTGTAGAGCGCACAGGAAGATTTTGGACCTTGATGCCAAAGCTTTTACGTGGTTCATCCTTGTCAAGGGAGGATAAAGGAAGTGCTGAGGGTGCAGGAACAGCAGCAGACTGCACTGAACGTGCCGGGGATTCATCACTGGAACTACTGCTAGAATCACTGTGGCAGAAGAAGAACACGTACTAAGATGTTGTTGCAGCCCACACAGATTTATCTCTGACTAACTAATTTTGTGTTACTGTAACAGGTTGATGCCTTTGCCTACCCAAGTGATACTTTATATGTATACTGTAAACTCATTTAAACGAACTTAAAAGGAGATGTATCATGTGCTAAAAGCTATTTTTCAAAGCACAGTCAAGAACAGAAGTTAAAATATGATTTCACAGATTCATAAAAGGTGACAAAATGTGAGTTTGCTACCTCCAAACTGAAGGACAATGAAGGAGGATTAGATCACATGTGGTATTGAACAGGCAATATTATGCACGCATTTCAGATTTGATTAATTTAGTGGTGCATTTGCATAAAATAAAAGTGAATGCGTCTTCCTCTTGTTTAAAAACAGCTGTCTCTTGCCGAGGAGAAAAACATCCCTTTCTCCCCAATTCATGTTTATACAGTGCATCTGGTTATCAGTATAAAAAGATGGATGCGCACATCAGCGACATATTCATGGCTGCCTCATGCACCTTTTTTCTCAAACCATTCCCATGCCCGTCTCAGCTTTCTAGGCCCTCTGCTGTTTGTTTCCTTCTCACACACTTCTCTCCTCCTGTGCTCAGACACTCCGGGAAGTGCTGCTGACGGAGCCTGGCCTGTGGGAGTGGGCAGCCAGCCAGCACTGGCCAGAAATTTCCAGTTCCAACTGGATCTCACGGAGGGGGGGGAGCCATTACCCATACACAGAGGTAGGCAGTGAGAAAAATACACCAGCCGTCTCCTGAAATCCCCCCCATAGCACTACCTCGTCCAAACCACACGTGTCGCTACTCGCTACGTGTTCTTCAGAGCTGTGCTGTGTCCGATGGTGGTGCAGTTCAGCAAAAGATTTGCCACCGTTTGTGATGGCAGACATTTGGTTGTAGCAGCAGGTGTTCAAAACAGCATCACAGCGTGCCAGGAAAACATCCTATTTACATACCTCCAGGGCAATTGTGGTGTTAGTTATGGCTGTTGTAAGCAAATGATTGTAACAAATGTTAGCGTTAGGGTGTGTGAGACCTTACTAGCTACTAGCTATAACTGTGTGTGTGTGTGTGTGTGTGTGTGTGTCTTAATTTAGTGGTAAAAGCCCTTTATCATATATTTTTTGGGCATTTCTTGGACAAGAAACAAAGTGGTGTATTTTGTGAAAAGAACTGCATTGTGGTAACTTAGCATCCATGGTGATCTATAAGTCACAAGACTGATCAATGGACTGTATATAAGGAAACCACACAGCCTCAGACGGCACCCTGATGAAGGCAAGATGGCTGAAAACGTTCGGTGAATAAAGCAATGTGTACTGGAGAAGAGTTTTCATTTTGCAAGAAGCAAAGTGGACCATAAGTGACATAACATAAAACAATTCAGATCAAATCCTAATGGCTCCAAACGTGTGTGATTACAGCAGTTACATGCAACAAAAGGTCATTTTGCAAGCTTTGACTCCTACCAGCAAACAGATTAGTCATTCGAAAATTCCCTAATGATCCTACAGAAATGGGCAATGTTGAGCTTTGCACACTGAATCAAAAGGCTCACGTGTACAACTTGTGCTATGCTACTTAATTTGAAATGATAGTGCTGCTGAAAACCCATTTAATGGACCTTGTAAGTGATGTCATATTTCAAGGTGGCACTCTTGCCCATATATGGATTGCTTTAAATTCTCAAGATTTAAGGGGAGAGGGTAATCAATTACAGCACATACTGTAATCTACCCTGGAGCGACTTTACAATACTTTTTTTACATGCAGATACTTGCATGTAATTTGTAGCACCTGTTGGGTGGAGCATGTTCAAATGTTGAAAACAGAACAAGCAAGCCTGTCGTTGCAGCAGTTTAAAGAAAGTACAGTTTGGCCATATTGCTGAGTCTAGTGCTTCTTTTATAACAGTATTTAATAACTACCACGAATGAGAAGTCGTCCTAGTCAACCATCTGTTCCTCTTTCAGCTTTGCTGTGTATCCCAAAGTATAAAAAAAGTCTATTTCAAAGACTAAATGTTTGGATCAACCTTGAATAAAAACACGATACCGTATCTGCCGAAGAAACGCAGTGTTGGGAGATATGCTATCTTGAAACAGTTAATGTTATAAACCGCAGCTTCTGCTTCGAGGCATGTTGAGCAACAGGTGTTCTTGATAAGAGTCCCCTCTAACCAGTGAAAATAAAAGCACACGCAAGTCTTAGCTTGTTGGCGTTTTGACTTAAAAACTGTTGCAGAATTCAATAAAGCCAGTACAGCTGACACAAATATATGTTGGGGACTTGCATTATGTTGTAAAAGAGAGTATTATACACAGATTATTACAGGAACATATTGTGAAAACTCATTTCCCCATACAGAAACTGATTTGGATCCACATTAGGGAAAATCCAGCACGTTGATGATTTGTTCCATTGTGGGTTTTGCTGAGTCAGTCACATTGTTTACGTGGTTTTCCTGCTGCGGACCACATGAACACGTTTTTTTTTGGTAAATCTGTGGACAACTGTGATAGCTGAATTAAATATCATCTCAACATTGTATTTAAAGGATCAAACGTCCATTTTCCACCCTCCTATCACTGTCCTGGACTCAGGTAGGCAGCAGAAAATAATAGATTATCAGCAACAAATCTGCACCGTTTAATCAATTTTATTTGAAGCAGCATTCGGTGTGCTTATTTTAGTCTTAAAATACTGTGTCCTCTGCCCAGCACCTGTTTAAGACGGGGATGCACAAAAGGTAAACAACAGGAATGCACAAGGGTAGAAATGTTGTCAGCCAGATCAGCGTCACTCACCTGCCACTCGTACTGCTGCTGGTACTGCTGACCGAGTCTGAACTGGAGGAGCGGCTCCGAGAGCCTGACCCGCTGTGGGAGCGCGGGGGACGGGTGGCCTGACTCGCCAGTCTCTGAGGAGAGGGATTTCGCGAATGTGTCGAGTGTGGAGACCGGCTACGGCTGTGGCGGTACGACCGCTCCCCGCGCCGACCCCTGTCCTCCCGGTAAAGGTCCCTGTGAACCACACTGGCCAAAGTAAAGGGTTCCCTGGCACGAGCCTCATAGCGAGGCTCCGGTGTCTCAAAACGACACGGGCTCCGGCTGTGAGAGCGGTAGAAGCCAACCCCGCTGGATGTAGATCCTGCGCTTCCTCCCGTCGCGGCCGCTGCTGATCCACCAGTTCCCGTGTTGCCAGCGACGGCGCTAACGATAGTTCCACCGACTCCCGACGAGACCGTTGTACCACTTCCACTAGAGGTACCGGACACGCTCCCAGCTGTGCTTAGAGTCCTCTCTCTTGCATCCCGATAATAGTCTGTTTCATAGTGCCGCTGCCGGTCGAAACTGCTACCAGGACGCTCGTGATGTCCGTAGGCACTGTGATCGTACGCCCGATCCCGACTTTCAGCCGTCCTAACAAACAGGAAGACAATACAACATCACATAACGGTTGCATTTAAGAAAACTGCTAGCATCATACAGTGGACAAACTAAATGTATCAGGTGTCTTTGGTGGGTTTTCCTTAATTGGACACAAATTGGGCACTAAAGTGTTAAGAGAAGGGACGTTTTTAAGCATCTAAAAAGAGAATTATTTTCCGGCCTGGAGACTAAACTACAAGGGGATTTAAATGATTAACTGGTTGAGACAACTGAGCATCAGGTGCTGCATGTTCTCACAGCCTAACAATTTATGACTTTGATATGAAATGTATCAGATCCTTCTGCCATCCTACAAACCCCTTATTTCTACACAAAGAAATGCTGTTAGGTAACCGTCTTTCCTGCATTTCTGTCAACATGGAGGTGTTAACACAAGTTTCAAGCTCATTCTGTTTCTTTGAATGCATGTGTTTTCATTCAATTCCAGGTTTCCCAGTTCAAGCATCAAAGAGATATTTAAATAGTATACCCTACTGTAAAATGCAACACACTATATTAAAAATACAATCAAGACGGGACCCTCCGAAGAGATTTTTAGCATATGCTTACAGAATATTACAGACTTGAAGAAGAATTACTTCTAATAAAAAGGAATAACATGAGAGATTCATAGAGTGTCAAATCATTCTGGTCTTGTGTCAAAAGACGCTTTTTGCAGTGTTTTATAAATGTATAGGTTTCGTTGAAGGTAACCTATGACGACTCGTTACATAATCCGACACCACTTGTTCTCCTGAAAAAGGTCTTCAACGCATATTTTATGAAGATGCACATTAGAAACGGTGCTAATAAGGACATTCTGTTCAGACCTGAACATCCTCTTACTGAATAAAGCAATCAGAATTTAATTTGGTAATACGACGGCTGTGTCGTTACAGCAGTCGTATTACCCAACTCCCCGTAATGAGCGGGACAGGACAGCAATTACCACTGTTTGAATTCAGATCAAATTATAATCAGCAAATTAGCCATGATGTTCCAACACAGGGCGGAATATGGTTTAATATCACTACAGTACCAAACCCTCGTTCCACTGGTTCCTTAAATGAAATACTATGTTTTAGTCTTTGTCCAGTTCAAACAACATGACGGAAAAATGTTAAGATTCGAGACAATGCTGGATTGTAATGGCAAACAAAACTCAACGGTCAAAAATGGTGAAAACCTTTGTAGTACTATGTGAAATGAATGTAATATACTGCAAAAAGCAAACTGTCTGTATATCTGTGCTAAATATTTCTGCAAATATTCTTTAAACTTCAGACTGTGAACTTTTGCACATTCCCTGGTTAATGCGTTGCACATTTTGTACAGAGCTGTGCAGTCAGTTGTTTTATTATAATGTTTAACACTTTCATATCTTATTATCAATTTTTTATGTATGCGTCTTGACATAAAGTACATGTTTTATCTTTCTTTATTGCCAATTCCTTGAATGTGTAAACCTACTTGGCAATAAACCTGATTCTTATTTCTACATATTTTATCTACATAAACTATTTATAAAAGACTATGTTCCAGACGTCATGTTTTTGCTATGCGGCTTGTAGCCAAGACTAAAAAGATATGTAATAAATTACTAATATAAATATGGCTAAATTAGCATAGAATTCAAACCATTCTAGAAGGAAATCCTGAAGGTTAGTGTTTCAAACCAGAAATGAATATTGTTGGAGAAAAACCAACCAATGTGCCCTGCATCTCATCCTCATCTACCTGCAGCATCCCTGCTGCACAAGTCCCTGGTTCCTGGGACCCTCAACTACCTCCACGAAATAAAGTGCCGCATTACTGGAACATGAGTTTGAACAAAATCAAATGCTTTGTCTCCTTTCAGGGTGAAATTAAGCTTCAACTACAAACGTGAGAAAAGAGGTTCATACAGATTCTAGATAGTATTTACAAATTGTCCTTTCCTTCTTCGATTGCTTTGGACCATCAGAGATGTTTGATTACATCTGTGTAAAGACGTGTCTGTCCAAATTCTAAGTATAATGAGTACAAATCAAATACACGTGCAACATGGAGAAGCGTCTGAAAGTGATCGTCTCATTAAAAAGAAGTTAGCAGCAGCCTTTGTTAGTATTTTCTTAATAACAGTGAAAGTGAGAGCCCAATGCTTTGTAATGAGTTCCTTCATCGACACATTGCACATTTTATAGGCTTCCTTTTGTTGCGGCCGTAGTTTTATGATTCCAAAAACTATCTTGTGCTTCACAACTTTGAAAAGATCTGCAGTGTTGTGTTTCCACTAGAAATGTTCTGTTGGTTGTTTTGGATGATGTAGGGAATTGTACAGCAGTTGACAGGGAAAGGGGCATCGCACAAAAGAACAGCCAAAATATGGTGTTTGGGTGATTTAAAACAAACATCTAATAAAAAAGGACCCAATTACTGCATTTGAAAATCCAACAGTGACTGAAATGAGCCGCCTGCATCCGAGTTCAAGTAACACGGGTTACACGAGGCGCTAACAGGAGGCTGCTGCCTTTTCTCTGAAGATATACGACACAAGTGTCTTCCTCTGAGTCACGGACGCCCTGTGATGTCCTGAAAGGCATTTTGGTAAATGATCCATAAGATGAGGGTTTTTTTTTTTTTTAAATGTCCAACCTGACCTTTACACCTGACAAAAAAATGTGTTATGCATATTCCCACTCATATTTTATTGCCATACTTTAGAGGACTTTGATAGACTGCATTTATCCCATAAGCTTAACCATCAGCACTAAATAATAAACCCTTAAACCCTTTACCCAACCAAAGATTTTAAATGTTATCCCTTTTAAGCATAAATGATATGAGACTGGATTTAGGGGTTCGCAGGTTTAGTCACTGTGCGATGATTTAATACAAAGTTAAGTGGCCCATCTGGAAATATCAGTGTAAACTATTCTACCGAACCTAAAAGACACTAACATTATGTTCGGCCATGAATGGAAGTCTTTCCACCAAAAGGCCTTTGCCATGGGGCACAAGAACAAAAGACTGAATGGGATGTGGAGAATAAATGAAACAGGAGACCAGCACTATGTCTGTGTTTCACTGCGCTATACATGAAGTACAGCGGGTCAGGGGCAAATTCTGTTTCGGCTTATTTGATTTAATCATCTATGTGCTGGATTCATGAATAACATCTATGGCATAACGATGTCTGCTGTGAAAGTGATGGATTACCTTGACCCCTAGATGCTCTCGAAAATGCTAATTTGGTGGCGCAGGCTCGCTGCTCAATAGATAGCCTTCCATTTCACTTTTCCCAAAAACAGGCTCTACATTATTCATGGGGCTTTAAAATAATTCAGTTAGACTTTTTGGGGCAAAATTTCCATCAGTGTTTGATTATTAGTCTGCTCTGGCGCATGCTAAACACATCAACTGTTTTGTGATTACGTGGCCAGCATATTTCTACAGATGCATCCATCAGCAGGATAAAAAGGCATCTTATGTGGAGGGTCAGTCAAGTGGGAGCAACACAAGCAGCATCAACTGAATTGAAATTGCCAAAACTATAATGAGTAGTATACTGTTAAATATTCTCCTGCCATGCAAACTGTGCAGCTGTGGAGCACCCTGCTGTCCTTGCAGGCGGTTTATAAATAACATTGGTCAGTTTGTGTTTAAACCGGTGAATTAAATACCTGACAAATCAAGGTAATCCATCAAACTGAAGCAACAACCCTGTAAACCAGTACTGCCGTGAATCAGATCTGCTCACCGATTTGCAACACTGCCAACAAAAGTCTAATACAAGTGGAAGTTAAAAAGGCATAGATATCACAGTAACACATGGCAGAGAAGAATCTCTGACCGCTGGCAAATGTCTAATTTCTACCATCTCACGGCAATTATCGTTTTATCGACCAACCCTGAGACGTTTATATCTAGTCAGGGACTTCAGGTGGATGTAATCTATTCCTGCAGATTCCCCATCAATGACTATGGTCAACTCTCTAATAAGTTTGAAAATGCTATCTTAAATTAATTTGATATATCAGGAGTTTAAGAATCAACTGCACCCTGCGGCAGATAATAAAGTATTCATCTATTCTAGTGTCCCATTAAAAAGAAAAAAAAGAAAAGCTGAGGACGTTTTAAAACTGCAAAAGATTCTGGGTTTGGACCTAATTATTAGTTCCATTATTGATGAATATGCAGTTTTGGTTTTAATTAATCTATCAATCATTTAGTCTATAAAATGCTTTTGTCGCCGTTATTTCCTCCCCACAGCCTCTAAAAAGATGACATTTTAATTTGTGTTTCGTCCAAAAAACCGTCCAAACCTCAAAGTTATTCAATTTCAAATGACACACGAGAGAGAAAAGCTGGAAATCCAGCAAATGTTTGGTATTCCTGCTTGATTAAAGATTAAAATCCTTAAATCAAAACACACAATTCTTGATTGATTTTCTATTAATGATTAATCAACTAATCATTCAACAGTAGAAGATGCTGACATATACAAATCCTAACATCTGACCTTGACAAAGCTTGAATTAGAAGCAATTCAAGAATTATTTCATTATGTCTCTTTGGTTTTTCAGACATCAGGAAATACAGACAAATATATTTTGTTTATATTGTTTGATCTATAAAACTGCATCCTTTTATCTTTCTTTTTTTTTTACTTTGATCATCATCATGAATAACAGCTGCAAAATGGATCTATTCATCATAAGGAGAACAGGGGACAGGAACTGAAGGTGGGGTCAGGTGAGAGGGAGAGAAAAGGAAAACTATACAAAGGTAAAGTGCAGGTTTCTGCATATCGACACACAGGCAGTAATAACAGTCTATGTACCAGCTACTTCGGTTAGTGGGGAAAATGGAGAGAGACAGGGGTTCAAACTAGGGGGTTAGAGAGGACAGCTAAGAGACACATGGCAGGACATACCAACCTTTTGAGAGAGTGGTAACTTGACCTATTATTCCAAATACAATCTAGGGAGATAGAACTTTGTGAGCAGAAAAAAAGTGGGCAAAAATGTTGAGTGGAGGGGGGAAAACTGAAGCAAAATTGTTCACGTTAGAAAATGTAATCCTCGTCTTCGGGGCAGGGGACCTGGTGTACTTAGACGAGCTGGAGTGGACGTTTTAATTAAAATGATGAAAACAAATTTCTCCTTGTACGGATCCAGGTTAGGAGGTTCTGTACGCTGGAAAATGTCCGTTTGAGTCCATATATCCATCCAAGCATGTGGGGAGAGTGTTGCACTTCAGTCCAGCAAAATAAACACAGGATATCCAGGAGTCGGTCTTCAGTAACCGTTCCCCCAACGGTGCTGCTGGAAGTGATGGGAAAATGAAGTCTTGCATCTTCATTTGTGAAGTCCTCCACATTCCACTTCACTGCTGCGCACAGTGCGACCAAAGCCTTTGACAGAGGGATTCAAACCTGGCCATGAGAGATAAATAAAGGACATGTCTCTTAATGGTAATCCAGAGTCTTGTTTATAGCAGCACTGTATTCATTCCCAGGCTGGAGAACATTCAGAACAGTTTTGAAGCTCGTGGATGTTCGTGTCTGTTGTCTTATCTCCTATTACAAGCACACGAGCATGCGTGCAGTCCAAACCGGAGTCAATGACAAGAGCAGTTCGTGGGTGCGACTTAGTTCTCTGATTCTGTGCGCGTTTGTATCCAAGGTTTAGTTATAGTTCCACATTCAGGAAAGGAGCGGGTAATCCACAGACACCAGGTCGGATATCTCCAACTGCAACTTTCCAGTCTCAATTTCCAGCTTTCTTCTGTGAATTGTACGATCCAAAACATCCAAACATAGTCCAATATGGTCCTCATCACACCTGCAAGTCTCAGACGTTGAAAAGTTTAAAAAAATTATCTCCACAAAAATAAGGTAGGGAAAAAAAATGGTAATTTGCTCACTTGTTTCTCGTCTCTACTGAGTTGGATCACCAGTAGAGGTCTCCCAGCACTCAATTTGTAATGCCCTGATTTTAGATATAATCCAAAATAAAACAAATTAAAAAAGGAACCAAGAAAGCAGCGCATACCTTTAGCATGATAGCATATCCTTAAGGTGTCTGGCCAGGATTAATCCAACAGAGGGGAATAAATATCCTGTGCAGGTTATCCACATGACTCCAGCCCACGAGAGAAGTGAACACCTCCACGAGGTATGCACGACAATTGAAAACCAAATTAGACTAATCCAAACAATGGTGTCTTATACATATAATGTGTGCTCTTGGTTGTTTTGTTACATGAGGAAAAAAACAGTGACATTAATCCACCGAGCAGGCCACGTAACTCCAGATTAGGGGAATCCCAGGGATGGCTGCTGGACCACTCTCTCTCTCTCTCTCTCCCCCCCCCCTCTCTCTCTCCAGCAATCTCCAATAATCCTGGGAATTTTTTTACGATATCCAATCTTTGCCCCCGCTTTTTCCGCAAATGCTCCACCTCACAGAGATGTTTAGGCTCACAGAGAAATCCCCCACAGCCATGTAAACTACTGACTATTCTTTTCAGTAATAGATACACAAACGTACGGATTATCTTGTTGTCTACCTGCAAGTGTGAATCCAAGAGCTCTGGCCACGCTCTGAGGACTTTAGAGGGTCTCCCTAAAAGATTTTATTCTTGAGCATGACCTCTTTCTCTCCTCCCCCCCCCCAAAAACCAGTAAATGAATAGATGGTGGGAGGATGCTTGGAGGTAAGGTTTTTACCAGAAACACGGTTCCCCCTGCCTTCAGAGAAACTTTGTCCACTTACCCGTCTAGTCTGCGTTCATAGCGTCCATCTCTGCTGTGGAGCGACGCAGGGGGCCCATACACGGCCCCCCCTGCCGCCCTTGTGAACCCTGATACATCCCGGCCACGAGAGCTTAAGGTCAGACTATCGTCCAGCCCTCTCGCGGCACTAGGAATTGTGCCTGGTTCATTGTAATCAGTGCGCAGATCTCTGTCCCCCATCTTGTTAATAGCATTATGAGCCTTCTGAGCACTTTTAATGTCCACAAAATCCACAAAGGCTGCGACTCCACCTTCTGAACCCCGCTTCGGCAGGACCTTGACACTCTCCACGCGTCCATATCTAAAAGGAAAACAATGGAAACACAATGTGATCACGCTGTGAACTGCAATTACGTGGCATTAGTGTTAATGAATTTACAAACAGGGTGTTCACTCTGAATACATCTGGAAATAATGCAGTTACCCAAATGATGACACCTTTTTTTAATTACAGAGAGATATGTTCAAATATGTCACTGTGTGTGTGTGTGTGTGTGTGTGTGTGTGTGTGTGTGTCTGGGAAGGGGTGGGAGGTGAGGTGGCTTTGCTGCCCTTATTTGCCGCTCTGTGATACTTTCTAACACGGCAACAGCAGTAACCCAGCAACTGGACCGCAACATGCAACGTGTAACAAACGCATATATATTCTAACATTAGTGTGTTTTGGAGCAGGATGGTGATCTCACAGGCTGATATATAATGGAAAGTGTTCGGATCAGGTTTGGGTGGCGTATAAAAATATATGACATTTCCTGTGTGTGTGTGTGTGTGTGTGTGTGTGTGCGCTTTAAAAAACTCCTGTTTTAGTATAAGCAAAGCACCTCTAGTACTTTTACATAAAAGAGAATTCCCTATCTTAAAAAACAATGTTCGAGACCCAGTACAGTTTAAACAGATGTACATGAGGGGAGGCATCCCATTGTTTCCTTAATATGCCACGTCGTTAAGTGATGGTTGAACTGACTGATGGGAAGTCTAGTATACAAACTGCACCAGGCCCGTCTGGGATGACACAGCCCGCTCTCGTCTTCCTGGGGGGGGGGGGGGGGG
>JAVQJD010017142.1:0-38394 GCA_036023655.1 Nannoperca australis | reverse complement strand
GTTGGTCTCTGTTAGGATCTCTGTCACTTGTGGATGACACTGGGAGAGTATCATAAAGTTCAAAATTCTTCTCTAAATCATAGATTCTTGTTTCCAGTGTAGTATCTTCTTCAGCAGTTTGAAGCAGTCCGAGCACTGCTGTTGTTCTGATGAGTGTGGCATAATGGCGGTGCAGTAGTAAAAGTGGAACATTTAAAAAAAATTGTGGTTGTAGCCTTCGTAAATAAAATAAAAAATAAAAAATAAAGTCCCGGTGATTTATAGTGTCAGGAAACTAAAGAAGACAAAAGAATGTAAGCAAAAACAGAGAGCAAGCAGCGAAGCGTCTGCACTGTAAGGCTGGAAGCAGCAAGTGCTGAACATGCGTTCTTAAGTAAGAACGCATTTTAATTGAGGTATCTCTTGTGTACAGCTTACTCCAGACACATTGGATATTTCTACCAAAATGATGAAGTTACATCGAATACATAAAAAATAAATACATTTTTTCACATAATAATTAATTAAAAACACTGTACCTAATGATTTGAAAGGAAATCCGCAAGCAAGACATGAGTGACTATATACTTCACCAGCATCCTCAGACTGGCAGTAACAATAAATACTCTAATGTATCTTCAAAGCTCAAAAATCTTTTAATTTCATACTTGGAAGAATGAACGAGTGAAGTAGGCTTGATAAGAAACAACACAGGCTCACTTGGCTGAACTCAGCACAGACAATAAAAAGTGAGAAAACATCTTTTTTTGTCATTGGCGTGCTTGAATCTAGTTCTTCTGTAATTAAGCCACCAATGATAGAACGCATTCAACTTCTAACTTTATAATCTGCGCCTTAGTGAGACAAACGTGTTGAGAAGTGTGAAGGTCTTCTTGACTAAACACCAAAGCTGTAATTGAAGACAGAGGTTGGTAAATAATTAGAGAGGAACAGGACAGTGAGGACAGAGGATGGAGAGTCACAGGAGATGGATGATAAGATAGGAGGAGACTGACAGACAGAGAGATGCTGGAAATGATATTTGGGTAAACTCTGGCCTCACCTTGCTTCTCCCTGATTGATCACCATGTACATCTCCCAGGACATATTTTCAGCCACGGCTCCATGAGGCACCAGCAGGCTGACCCCTGGAAAACACACGCAAATGTGTCAACAGCAGCAACTTCAACAGCCTGACAGTGGAGGGGAAAACAAGGGCTTACAGCATGTCGTACATGCAGGGGTTATGGGGATATTTATGGGAGCTTCATTTTACTCGAACGAACTGAAAGAAAGTGAACCAAATGTAAGTGCTCAAATAAAAATAGTAGTATATTAGTAATAGTATAATGAAAAAAATGTAACATTTATCTTGGCACAAGAAAATTAAGGAAATTTTGTCTGTAATAAAACGAAGTTATAAAATATACATGCAAGTGCTGTGTTTTCTCATTATAAAATGGTACCATCACATGCAGGTTTAAATAAGAACTGGAGTCTACAGTCTGCAGAATTCTCACTGATCAGGCTGATGTCTTTCATTTGGGTATGACTCAAGGCCAATTCATTCTCTCTTTAGTGATTTGTCTGCAGTTGTATCAGTATCAGAATTTGCACTCAGGAGTTGTGAGTTTTTTAGACTATGTCTAAAAACTGACCAGCTATAAGAACACAAATCAAAACACAATTTGTCAAGGGAGCCTGGACGTGATGGTACAGAATATGAAGATGATCTGGATCAACAGTCTAGATTAACTTAAACAAATAGTATTTTAAGAAACTGCAATAAAGAAAATTCTTCTAAAACAGGAGAGAGGTTGTATTCCCTCTTTATCTGAGTAACTGCTACACATTCTTTCACTGAAATGTTGGTACTTTTAGGACAAAATCTGAAACAAACAACTAAATCCATCCCAGTCAAGGTTTACCTGATCAGCTGAATCAGAATAAATGGGTACAGAACATAGATGGATTTGTCAATATTTGGTTGTAAACAGTTTGTCTGACACTGTCGAAAATAATTAAAACAATCTTTCTATTTATTCTGATCGCCCAACCTCTAACACTCGCCACACTTTTGATTATGCAACATTTTTCAAGAAGCAAGTGGAGTGCACTGTTGCCTGACATTATTCATCTGCTGCTGTGTGAATGGAGAAGCATTCACATTGAAGAGAAGAGAGCATATAAAAGCCCTGCTTTACAAATAAAAGGTTCAGAGGAGCAGAGTGAGAGATGACAGATAAACATGGTTTTTGGCTGCTCTATAGAAAGGGAATATTTTGTAACCCACCAGCCATCCCTGAAATGTGCATTTTAACTAGTTTGTTTTCATTAAATAAACATTCTGTGTCACATGTTGGCGGAGGCCGCTCTGCAGTGACGGGAAAAAAAAGGGACAGATGTGAAGATTCTCAGTCAACAGTAAGTCAAGTACAACTTGATTTCTTGTGTAGTGTTAAAAGTCAAAGAAAAGCAAGTGCGTGCAAAAATGAGAAGAAAAAAAAACTAGAGCAAATGAAGAAATCATCTTCTCTCTGACAAAACATACACATTTAGAAATGATCCGAGGTAACAAAGGGAGCTGTGGAGTGCTCTTGTAAACAGTTTACATTCAGCGTATCTCGCCTAAATGTGTATGCCGGAGGCAACGGATACATTGAATTCATTTCATTCCTCATAAAACATTTGAAAGAAGAAGAAAGTTGAATGTAAATCCCTGTCAACTAGCTGACAGTCCTCTCCTTCCTTGTCTTTGTTGGCCCATTGCTTCCGATTGATGAGTGTTTCTTGATTTCCAGTCAGTGGGTTATTCAGAGTGATGTTCAAAGAGATGTTGCCGCTGAACTTTTTTAATTTAATTTATCATTTCAACGATTCCAATCTCTACAGTATTGAGATGGAGGCAGAAGTCTCAGAGGCACATATCTCAAAACGTGTGCTTATTAAATAAAAAAATATCTACATGATTAGGTACTGTTGGAGGTGAGTGTGGAAAAATGTTTTGTGGCTTGTGTGAATCCTCTCTCTCCTACTTTGGTTCCATATCGCTATGGTGACAAGAAAGCTTCAGTAATCTGCAGTGAAGTGCTGCGTACGGCCGGCTATTCAGTCTAATGAATAGTGGTCCCTGCATACAGGCCGTGTGAGTGCTGCAGTAGACAGCAGTGACTCCTCCACTCAGACCCCTCAGACTGAAAGACGGCCGCAGGAGGCTGATTTCATTTCACCTCTCCACGCCAGCCAAGGGCCACCGCCACGCACACGAGGACCACAGAAGAGGCCTGTAAGTGCGGCGGTACGAACGGACTGTTGACCTGTTGACAACTGTAACGGCCCTTGCAAACTCCTCCAATCGCTCCATTTGTGTTGGCGGGACGTGACGAAAGCGCAACCCTTGTTTGCCTGAGAGGGCCTGCGAGGATGCGGAGGAATATCAAACTACCTGCCTTGGCAACAGCTTGCAGTAGCACTTAGATAGTGTCTAAGGAATGTGTAGATGCAGTGGCTATGGTGATGTAGTGAGGTTATGACTTTAGGTTGGGTTGGATGGGAACATGGGTCAACTAGAAGTATCTAATTTTGTTTACTCCTTTTCTTTTTAAAATCAATTAATTTAAATATTTATTTTCATGTTTTGTATGTATTTGTATTTCTTTAACTCTGGTGGGTATTTATGGCATGTATGTGTGTTGCATACACAGTACATGTATGTGTGTTGCATACACAGTGCATGTATGTGTGTTACATACACAGTACATGTATGTGTGTGTGATTCATGTTCTTATGTTCTGAAGATTTGAGCGAATTAAACGATATAGACACAATATATATCTTCTATTGTATTTTATGTATTTAATTTAGAATAAACACAAAAAAGACCACACCACTTTTATTTTCTGGTGGTGGTGGTGTGTGTGTGTGTGTGTGTGTGTGTGTGTGGAATGATTTCAGATTTGGTCATTGTACATCCTTCTTGTTTGATTATTCCTTCTACAGATGAAACAGGCTTTTATAGAAAACCTACGCCTTCAGTGAAGCTGTAAGCTCTTTTGGGCTTTGGAGATTAATATGGGTAATGCTACAGAAATTATAATTTGTACAGGACCAAGCAGGATTTCCCCAGGGCTGGAGCTACGCTGAGGACATCAGTGTAATGTCCTCGGTATTGTGTCTAGGAGTTCCATTTTATCCTGGCAGTGAGGAGAAGTTTATTTGGCGGCTGGTCAAAACTTTCTTTTGAATATTTCTTAAGACTGAAGTCTTGTCATCACCACAAGGTTGCCAAGCAACCAGCAGAGACTTCAGGAAGTCAATCAATCATAGAAATTTTTCACGAAACTTGCATTGAATGTTCACTTTACATATTGGCCACCGCGCTACAGGCTCAGAAACCGGTTTGCTAAAGTAATAATTAATGAATAAGCACTGTGACTGTCAGTAAAAGAAGAGATAAAGCCACGAGCATCCTGACAGACAGTTCTCATCTTTTATTCCCTCAGTCTGAGACCCTGAACTCTGACTACTACTTCTAAAAGGCCAATAATACAGCTGCTATCAGCTGTTTAAACTCAAAATGTAAAAACAGCTGCAAAATCCTAGTATTGTATTTGAGGTTTTAATGGTGTATTCTTTGTTATGAGTGTTATAAGTATTTTTTATAGTTTTTTTTATGTTTATATGCTGCTTTTATGTGTTGGTGAGCCAACAATAGATTTACCATTTTGTTGAAATTCAACAATAAAGTTGTACTGTGTGCTATTCTATTCACACACTTTCTGGACAACACTAATTAGGATGGACTCTTAGGCTGTGAACCACCTTGTGGAGCAGAGAAAAGTTCACTGTGTGGCGGCACACAAAACACAACAAAAACAGGGCCGTACTTGATGCACACGCAGCAGAGACTTCATGCCAACGACAAGCAGCATGGAAGTGGAGAAGAATTGTGTGATGAATTGTACTGTGTGAAAAATGTCAGATGTTTCTTGTGCTGCGAGACATTCTGGGGAGGCTGGACCTCATGCTCAACGGTGCAGACTTATGATGGCTACTATAATGAGAAGTTACTGCAGCCTCTCATTATGGAAGCCTAGTGAACAGAGTGTGAGCTGCTTTTCATTATCAACACACACACACAAAAAGAAAAAAAATTGAGGCAGCACTTTTTCTGCTAACAAACTCTGTGAAGCTCACCAGTGTTCGGCACCACAAGCCGTCCTCCGGGGTGTCCGAACATGCCGGTGGTCCTCAGCTGCTCCTTGCAGGCGCTGAAGGGCCCGTTGAGGGTAAGCAGGCCCTTCTTGCGTCCGTCCGCGGTGCTGCAGTAGTCCCGGCTCAGGTCCCGCGGGAAGGTCTCTGCCAGGGCTTTGGCGCGGAACTCCGCCCGCTCGGACACACCTAGCGAAACCATAAAGGAGCTCTGAACTTTGACCTTGATGTCTGGCAGGGGGTCGAAGAGCTCTTTGTCCGCGCCGTCCTGGAAGCAGAGGGGGGTGCTGTACGTCCGTCCCACTGTTAAGTCAGGCTGCATCGAGGAGTTGAGAAGCAGCGGGTTGCCTGCAGAGACGGAGAGAGAGCACAGCCACAAAGTCACCTCAAAGCCCTGCTCACGTTATGCAGGGAACCCGTTAATTAATGAATCAAAGCCCAACCTCTGTGTTTCCTGAACAACACTTGCATGCAATAATGAAATTCACTGGTATCCCAGAGACAGGTAAATAAGGTCCAGATTGTACTATGTGTTTTCATTTTTTCTTCTTGATTAAGAAAAATAAAAGCTGAAACTTTAAAAGGCCAAAGAGCTGAAAAATATGCAAAGCATTCCTTCATTTTCCTGTACTGTTAATGAGTGCATAGGAAACATAATAAAGTGTTTAACCTTAATAAAGCAATAAAAAATTTTTTTTAAATCATCTTTGATCTCCAGAATGAATATAAATTCCTGGATATCCTCAGGTCACATTCATTCTGGTTTAAGAGGCACATCTCTGGGCTCCTTCTCCTGAACTGTCCTGCCACTGACCAGTGAAGCTCCAGCACCAATTAAAACAACATGTCCGGGCAAGTGACCAGTGCATCAGAGGTAAGGGAGCACAACCTGGACAGAAGGTCCAGGGCTTGGAGCCACGGTCAGAGCGTTAAGATTTAATTACCAAGCACACACGCAGCTTGATCTCCATAATCCATCTGCTGGAGTCAGCTCCTCTGGACGCCGACTCGTCCTCCTGAAGGACAGGAGGGAGGGCCAGGAGGGGTGTAGGTGACTGCTCTGTAAATGAGGGGAGTCCTTCAGCTCCCAGTGTGGACCCAACAGCCTGTGGAGGGGGGGGTCTTCATCTGTGGCCATTAGATGTGACGGCGCTGCCAAACGGAGCGAGGAGCGCGCCGCATCGATCTGGCAGACTCAGACGTGCGGTGCCCCTGGACGAGCCGTGCCAAGATAACGGCGGAGTCACTGAGTCCTTGCTGCCCAGCTGTTGCCTGGTGAGGGGTGCAAGGCGGGAGGCTAATGTTGTTTTATTTTTAGGGAAATCGTTAATTACCGGGGGCGTGATTTGTAATGAGCATTCCGGGGTGTGTTGGTTTTGACTTGCTCTTCAAAACTCAACTTTCCCACTTCTTTTGTCTTCCCAAACAAATTCTTAGTACATTAAAATATGGAACATATTCATATTATTGTTTTAACCCTGCTGCCTCTCCTATTCAAAGTAAATCACGGTGACCAAAGCTTACCAAAGGTAATCAGTGCTTTTTTTGACTAATCAGTTAATCATTAAGTCTATTACACTTTTCACTACACTGTTTCAGTGTGAGAAAGTGGCAAACTGACTTAGCAAACACAAAATGTTGTCCTTACATGCAAAGTACACTACACTAAATCACATGTTCACACACCTTATGTGAACCAAATCTCAATGCTTATTATACAGTGAGTGTACAGATCACTGAATCCATAAAGGATGATTTTGTGCAAACATTTTATAGTAAAGTTACACTGTTGCTGGTGAGTAGCATCAGGTTTATTAGTAAAAGAAATGAGTCATAATGTTGCGATGTCTGTTACTGTTAAATGTGATTTAATGCGTTCTGCCTTCCAGCAATACTCCACTGTAAATTACTGTAGATTAGACGATTCTACCTAAAAGTGAACGAAATGTCTCATGTTTGATGTCCTGAATAAAAACAAGCTTGTGAGGTAGAGTTAAGTCTGAATCATAATTTTGTCTTGTATGAATGTTTTATTTATTTATGTCAGGTTCTAGACTTCTACATTTACAGTAGTACAGCATATCCAATAGATAAAATGAGAGTTTAATGAAAGTCATTCCTGCTCTATAAAACTTGATTAATGTCCATAAATTGCACATTTTTTGTATGTTCATATTTGTATAATCCTGAGAAAATAACCACCGCAGACTCTGTGTGGATAAAAATGTGTTTCCAAATAACAGCAATCTTAAAATTGACTATTTCATTTTAAAACGATGCGATGATTTAAACTTAGCCACGAACATACAGAGTGTTGATGTTCTGATAAACTCGCTGATAGTTGGATGACTTCCTCAGAGGGCAAACTAGTTTGGTGTGACCATGCACAGTGACAAATAGACGGTCATTCTACCTCAGTAGTAACACTAACACAAAAACTGACAGATATTTCAAGAGGACATTAATGTAGCTCAGAAGCCCACCTAGCTACTAAATAAAAAAGATGATGCATGATGTGTATCTTAATTAGTTCATCTTTCAAGGCCAAAAGTAGCAGTACAGCAGTTTGTGTTTGTGAGTTTTGCATATTGAAAATCCCAATCAGAGTTTCCCAGAGTTGAAGGATTAATCCTGAATTGTCTAATGTCTGGTAACATCGCAAAACCCAAAGAGAAACAGAACTTTCCTTTCTCCTTAATAAATGACTTAAATAATTGTGATGATTAATTATTGATAACCAAATCCACTGATCGACCAATCATTTCAGCTGTGCCAGTGAGTATGTAGGTTTCATTTCAATGTTCAGTAGTAAAATTGTTGCAGGGATTGAACCTGTGACATCTGTTGCAGCTGTTATTGCTAATGCACTCCATCGACTAGGTCCCCTGATTGCACCTGCATTACAAATCATACAAAGCACGCGCATGTTTGATGCGGAGCAACATGTCCAGATAATTGCTACTAAGTTAATGTTCCACCAAGAATGAAAAGACACATTTTTCATTTCTAACAGTGACAGAGAACCTGGCGGCGACTCTGCGGATATTCCAGCTCTCGTTCAGAGCTGCAGCCCAGCGGACATTACCCTTCTGCAGCTGACATTCGATCACTGCTAAATTTTCTCCCCTCCGGTCGAGTGGAGAATGATCTGATTATCGCTTGAGTGTGCATCTTTAAGAATGGCGCAGCGAAAATGGAATGGCAGTGGTGAGATGAAAGAAGTTAATGAAATGTACCTCAGGTTGAATACCTTGAGGGATAGGTTTGGAATTGGGCCTCTGATTAAAAATCACTCAGAAGGAGAGGTAATGCGCAGAGACAGGGTCAGGTCTGAAGACTCGTTCAGCACTCCGGCTGTGGAGAGCCATCCGAAAGCATTTAAGTACTTCTTTAAGAATTTTTTTCCTTGTGATTATTAGGCATGAACAACTACTGATTTGCGATTAAACACACTTAAAGAGGCTCCCCCGAGAGGACGTTTTTAAGTTCCTGCTATGTTTATGAAAAGGACAGTAAAATGTTAACAATGCAATCACGTCAGAAGTAGGCTAATACAAAAATGCCTCAAAAATTCCCCTCAAAACAAACTAGGGCTGAGGAAGTGTTCAACATTTCACGGGGAGCCTTGGCCAGGCTGATAGAGAGGAAAATGGAAAGGAGTGATTGTGGCCGGTGGAGGGCATAGCAGGCAGGCTGCGGGGAAAGCTGGCCTATTTAAATAGGATTGATGACCTGCTGAGTGTAGACCCAGCTCATACCCCCTTCCAGCCCTTCCCACACACCCCCTCCTGTTTTGATCACACCCTTCCAATCGCGTGACAAAGGGAAGGGCTTGACCGACTCCCCAGGCCATGGGGGAGCGGGAGGGCACAGCGTGGACTCCGGCAGGGCTTCTCTGTCTTCTGACACTGCGGCGGTGAGGATGGATCACCCCTCGCCACGATGGCTATCACTTGCGCTAACCCAGAAGTGTCAGTGACAGTAATATGAATGCCTGTAGCGAGGCTGGCTGGGACAGCCGCAGTCACATAAGCAACAGAAGTTATGGCTGTGCACAACAAAAATGGAATTGATGTTCACTGTTCCATACCCCTCACATTTATCCATCAGTGGTTTAGGCCAGTGTAATCTGATGGAGGAGATTGGTTGCCTGACACTCAAATGTGTGGTCCGCGGGGAGGGGGTGACGCGGTGCTGGTCTCTATCAGAGATTGATTATCTCCTGCTTCACAATAACAGAGGAGCAGGTCTGTCAAAATAGAAGGACAGGTCCTTTCACTGATTATGGAGGTATAAATCCCAAGCAGATAGGGAGGCTGCACGCCATGCTGCTCAATGCAAACAAATGCCATCAATCACCGGGGTGGCCCTGTCGCAGAGGTCTTTGATGACTCTGTCTCTTGGCCTTGTGGCTCTCAGCGCGTGTCAGCGCGGAGTTGATGGCACTCTCTCTTACCTTGTCTGGTGGTCTTGAAGTTGAAAGACTGGAAACCCCCGGCGAGCGCAGAGGAGTCGATGACGTCCACGCCGTACTCGCTGTGGTTCTTCCTGTACAGCATGACGGCCACTGCGAGGATTGCCACTGCAATGATACCGGCTCCCAGGCCCGAGTACAGCGCTACATCGTTGGAACCGTCCATACCTGAAGCACACATAAAAAAGGAGAGCTACCGTAAATGGTCATATTAAAGCCGGTATTCACATAATGACTTCAATAATAGGTGAAGTCATATTTGTTTTATTGCACAAACAAATAAAGGCCTGTCACTAATCAAAAAGGAAGAAGGAGGAGTTACCTGTAGCCTATCACATATTGGCCACCAGGCAAGTGTGCGTGGTATAAAAAAAGACTATCTTTGATTCTGCAACATCAATTTCATTTTTTTTCTTTTTTTTACCATCCATCATGAGTCTGCAAAACCTTTAAGTGGAACGCCTGCCAGGACTCGTGCTGTTGGAATTAGTGCTGCAAAAATGTACATTATACTGAGTTCATCAAGACCACAGGTGAATATGGAGGACATTGAGTTTGCATTAACTGGGGAGCGGGGGAAATTACAAATCAAGGCCAGGTCCTTTCTGCTATTGAGGTAAATAAAGGCCTGAAGTCACTATTTGAAATCTACTGTATTTAAATGTGTTCTTCTGAGATTTCTCCAGCAACACGGCCTATTCTTTTATAATGTGACAAAGGCAGCACAGCCAAGAAAGTGAAATGGCTTGTTTTAAGTGTTGCACATAAAACAGACCTCTCTCTGTTGTATTAATATAGACCCAGAAATAGTGAGGAGGAGATGGAAGAAAAGCAGTGGAAACAATACTGTTATTATGTAGAAATTCAAGGTCAAACACAGGCAAGAGTTACAATGTGTTACACCGGCTCCAGCATGGAGATGAAACAAGAAGGATGGAAAGTGGTAAGATGGAGCAGACCATCTGTCTTATCTCTCTATGCTACATTATGCACCACAGATAGGAATAAATGAACATGTCTAGCCGTTACCCTAAACTGTTACATATCACACCCAAGCTGCTAACATGGAGGGTGATTAGCCTAACTGCCTTTAGACCCACCGGTCTATATCCAATAGCTATGATGGATATCTCACAGTGCAGGCAATCAGAGCTCATGCGGTGTAGCTGGTGGTCACCAGTTGTCGTGAGGACCAACCAGAGGAAAATTAATTTAGAGGATTCCTACCAGGGTGATCACTCGCCAGATACCAGCTCAATGCACTCTCCGTTCAATCATTCAAGCTTTCTTTAATGCCTGCGAAGAAGGCAGTGGGCACGACTTTTACACTAATGTGGCAGGCTAATGAAAGCACTCAAGGTAGCACCTGACAATCACTTAGCTGGGCAAACTCCGGCGAGTGATTGAAAGCCGCCACAGGAATGTGAGGACAGTGCCGTAAATTGGTCAAATTAGCTCATTTGCAATGATTACAACCCATTAATCCTCCACCACATAGCACATGTTCGCTTGTCACAACCAATATATCTCCTGGCTTAAAGTAGAAACACAGCTGTGATGTCACGGTTGTCATAAAAGTCGGGCTCTGAATAATGACAGGAATGCGTAATGAGCACTTGCTGGGTTAAAGCAGGAGTTGCTCAGTTCAAATTGAACTAAAGGGTGGTAATTCATGATGTATACTGAGAGAATGCAAATTATTCTGCTTTTTTTGCTAACTTTAAACTTAGAATATATCATCTCTTGTCCCCAGCTTTCAGTGCATTACATATTAGTGGCAGGTAGGCGGGGGTTGAAGATGAAAGAAATCCACAGAGGAAGACTCACTTTGAGGTTTAACGTCATGTAGCAGCTTTCGATCTGCAAAGACAGAGAGATAGAATGAGACAAAGAGGAGAGAAAGTGGTGATTAAAGTCCGAGTCTCTGAGAAGTGACTAACAAGTGTGGTCTCAAATCCAACACTCGGAGTAGAGAGAAGCTTTTCTGCTGACTGTGTTCCAAGAGAATATACAGTATCTGATAATGGCCTGGTAGGCATCATTACTGTCCTCATATCACCATAGATAAAGGTGGTGAGGTGCAAACTGCTCAAAGACTTGGAAATACCTCTGAGTGGGCTAATAATCTCCTAACAAAGTGTGATTTTTTTAAAAGGATGAAATCACACACTAGACTTTCTCCAAACGTATATTATGGAAACCAAAATGAACTTTAAAATCAGAAGCACAATCTAGTATAGGGCTGAACAATTTGAGGAAAAATGTGTGATTCATTTTTTTCTCACCATTACTGGTGTGCTTAATCGATTTAAGTTGGGATTCTTGTTCTGTAAACTACAAAGTAATAAACAACATTCATCTGTATTATGAACCTTTAATTCTGTATTTCAAATCTGTCAACTTGAGAAAGTCAACAAGCTAACGTTGCTAGTTTTCAATCAAAATCTAGCTAACTCAATAATTAATAAAGAAATCTATACTTTTGGAAGTGATGTAATACTTATTGATAACTGTCCACTTATGGTTATAATGACAAACTGTTGATAGGTCAAGTCTTACAATTTCACGATGTCTTACTGACAACACTTAATGATACTGTTGGCAGCGCTACACCGTTAGCTTTACTGACAGGACAAGCTCATTCACAGACTCAGAGATGTTCAGTGAAGTGAAATGTAAACTTTTTATTTTTATTTCTTTTTCTGGGGAACAACCTTTGGCTGAGACTGAATAGCAGACGACAGTCAAGACTAGCATTTAGTAGTGTAGCTAACTCACAGAATTAATGTTAATTAGCTGCGTACATTTGCTGGGATGGTGCCTCCAATGATTTGAAAATTGCACTCACAGCACGTCAAATCACATTTTTGATATAAAAACGTATTGTTCCACCCCATACTTATGGAGCCAGATCAGTGACAGTTACATTTGGCATCGACAAGAAAATTTGATCTGAACTTGAACCTAATGTGTTTTTTAATAACAATGTTCAGATTTTTTCTTCATGTCACTCTTGTTTCAGTGACAGTTTCTTTTTCACGCTCTGGTGTTTTTTTTACAATGACAATTTTTCTGTTTTAACTTTCTGTCACTGTTTTGGCGTGGAGAGGAGACGTATTTGACATATAATCTGCTAAGGAGATACTAAGGAGAGAACGTCACTCTTCACTGTTCCTGAACCAGCCATCCTCTCATCCGCTCAGAATCCTCTGGCATCACCACAAACCTACAGCGATGTCCTCTTGCTATTCACAAGTTCACCGGGAAGTCGTGAATTGCAAGTCTGTCTCTCTGCCGTCGTTTGCTCACACAGATCGTAAAAAAACAAACTGACATCGTAACAAAAAACTGCCATCGTAAAAAAAAACACTAGCGTAAAAAAGAAACTGAAAAAAGAGTGACATGAAGAAAAAATCTGAACATTGTCATTGAAAATTTTGATGACTCACTGATTTGGCTCCATACATACTGTAGTCACAATTCCTACTGCTGCTCACACTTGTGAGTGCAACATTCCATTTTTTAAGTCATTGCATGTGCATGACCCAAACAGCGCAATGACATTTGATTCTAAACGTCAAGTATCACTCAAGAAAGAATGTCTGCACTTCTCATACTGTGACAGATTCAGTATGACATACAATATGTCAAGTGAGCAGCACACAGGAGAAAGAACGTTGACATCATGGACTGTGCATCTGTGTCAATACACAGTGTGATTTCTTTTCGAACGCACACCTCCTGTTCATACATGCTCATGATGATTTGCCATGTTATTGTGAGTGTATATGATGATGATAATGATAGGAAAATAATGAGAATGATGATGAGAATGATGCCCAGCAGAGAGAAAGGCCTTACTCTGGCTACACAATCCATCTGTGCAGTTCTCAGTGGCCTCACTGTTCCCATCGCACATCTTGCCTCTGTGTCTGGGTGCTGGGGAGTTGCAGTCCCGACTCCGCTGCTTCTCGCACTGGCTGCTGCATATGGTCCATTCGCTCCACTCGTCCCAGCCTCCATCAACTGCAACACGAGGATATATACAAATGTGGACAAAGAGATTAACCGATATAATACATGTGTCTATGTGTGTCCGGCACACATACCAAAAAGGTAAACAGAAAGAGAAGAAAACTTTTTTGACAAGCAAAAGGCAGCTTAGTAAAAAGGTAAAGAAACACGTAATTACGTTGCAACTTGATTAACATTCATAGTACGTATTTTAAGAGGTAAAAAAAAATTCAACATTTTAATAACATTGCTATTAGCTTTTTTCCACGTGAAAAGATTGATATCAACCTCATGTCCGTATGTTAAGTACAGAGCTTTACCTGATTAGCCTAGCTTAGCAGGCTCTTCTTACCTCACATAGACTTGAGGTTCATCTTGGCCTATCTCACTTTTGGAAAGAAAGCATATAAACGCATTTCCCAAAATATCAAACTGTTTCTTTAAGATAAAGATATTTATGTTCAAATTTCAAAGAACAGGCAATAGTATGCTTTATGTAACTGTAGACACTGTCACACTATCATTTTGGTGCTATATTTACATACATTAAATGCTTTGTCAGTGGGCACACACACACACATTCAGTCCGACACACACAGTGATGTGGTGGTACAACTTGAGAAACATTTTCTCCCCATTAACCCCCGGGCCTATTATAATCAGATTTGATGCAAATCTTTGAAACCAAGACAGCCTGGTGCATGCTAATAGCTGGGATTCCTCTGCTACACTCTGTCATCTGATCAAGAAAGAGCTCATCATGCTTAGCTTAACAAATATTGGGAGACCATATGGCACCTTAAGATTTTCTGGCAGCAGTTGCGATGCCTGTAATACACCCTTGTGGGCGGTGGAGAAGATAATTTTTCTTTGTAATGTGGGCCCTACGTAGAATCTATATTTGTTTGTGGTTTCTTCTCAGCTATTTAAATTGCAAACGATGTGTTTGTACATTGCGGAGAGTGCTTCTGAGTTTGACCACAGTCGCTGGTGAGTGTATGCATATTATTTCTCCTGTCAGCTCCCCCATGACTTGTTGCTCTGAGCTCATCTGCCTACTGATAAACAATAGATACAACATGACAAACTGTAATGACTGCCAAACTCTGAATCACCTTGTGGATATTTAATCCAAGCTTAATTATTTTTTCTTAAATTAGCTGGTCACCAGGTCTAAATCAATTTATTTTGGTGACAATTTTTGCAGCAAAGAAAGACACTAATTTATCATTTTTGTATACTTTACTGTGTTGGTTCAGCCAACTTTTCAGCTTGAACCTAATTTCCAAACTCACCAGAGGATTTTTGTTTCTACAGAACAACCATCTGTGTTACAAAAAATGAGGAAATGTTGAAGTTTTCATGAACTTGCCGTAGGTTTAACCCTTGTCATGTTACATAAGATGGCAATAGATATGAACCAAATGCATATTTAAATGACGGGATGCAAAATTGCAAAAAAACGATTGTCACTGCAGTTTTAAGATCTAATGATGGTTCCTGTTAGTATCTATTGGCTTCAAGCCTCTGGCAGCCTGGTCTGACTCAGTCTCATCACTAGACAAGTCTGTCTGTGTGCAGAGCCCATTGAAGAAACGTCGCTGGCTGTTTTGTCTCCTTTAGCAGCACCATGATCTTTAAGATCATGGATATATATATATATATGTCAGTGAAGATATATTTATATATACTGTAAATCTGTGCATTTGTGTAGCTCAATTATGTATTTTAATAGTTTTTGACAACAACTTCTTTAAAGTGAGTCCTTTAAATTTGACTTTTGCTAAATTGCCTCCACTGTGGCAGTTACAAGATGAGTGTGAATCACTCTCTGTTTTGACAGGGGTGAAGATTATTGTCATGCAACTCTGCACTTGAGTGTTAGAAATCTCAATTTACTATTAAAAACATGGTATGGTAGTTAGTGTTGAAATGTTTATCTGTGTTGTAGCGGTAGCACAAGAAGAGAAAAGTCAAAAAGTCAGCAGACATCTACTTGTCTGTAACTCTAGTTTGCTAATATTAGCTAACATTAGCCAGCATGAACTGCTGAACAAGGGTGCATTTTATCAGCCCATTTGACAGTTATCATCACATAATTAGACCACACATGGTCTAGTAGGGGCCTATTAAATCTACTTGTAGGTGCAGGAGAATGCTATCACCCTTTTTTTTTTTGTGAGTCAATGCAGCGTGTTCAGGTGACGTACCGTAATGAGAAGACTTTCACCCAGGAGACCAGAGTTTGTGTCCAGTGTGAAACCAAAAGTCAACATTTACTTATTTAAACTTTTAAGTTACATAACCTACTTATTTTAACCAAAACCATGATCTTTTCCTGAACTTAACCAAGCAGTTTTGTTCCCTAAACCTAAGTGCACCTGTATGTGAATAGATGATAACTGCCTTCTGAGCCTACTAATAGGTGTAGCAGGAAACACGTGATTTTATTGCTTTTAACTTTCCTTTTTCATTTGTAAGATGAAGAATGTGTCCTTTCTTTTTTCAAAATGACATAGTTTTGCTTCCAATTTAAAAAAAAATCACATTCTTTTAAATTAGATTGTAATCTCCCATAATCTTCTTCATATTACTGCTATTCTCAATAAAAGAGATCATGGTAGCTGGTACATCAGGCAGCCTGAGATCTCTTACCTGATGTCTAATTAGGTGTAGATGTCATTGCGACAAATACGCAGTGAGACTATACGGTAATCTGTACTGACTTACTTTTAATCACCTGTTCTCTGCAAGCACTTCAATCTTGAGATTCGTTTCTATCAGTATTCTCGTCTCTCTTTGCCGTTTCTTGTTAAGTGGCTATCTGCCTCGTCATGGTGCAGCCCCTGACCTCATCCATCCTCCGTGCTCTCCTCTCACTCACACCATCATTAAGACAATGTTCTGGGCTGGCTTGTCAGAACTGGACGGGCTTGTCAGTCAGCAGCTCTAGACAGCTGGGTTCATCGCAGCCTACGCCTTGCTCCTGTCTGCATCTCCTTCCTCCCACAAAGACATGGATCAACCCTGATAACAGGGCAGCACTCGCTCCCCTCTCTTTCCTCCAGGCCAGGCCACGGTGGTGCCACAGGTCTGCTTATCTCTGCTTAAATAGGCAATTCCTATTCCTCTATTCCTATTCTTTTGCCCTAAATTATTTTTGCATGTGAACCTCACACTACAAACATTACCACTCTCCCCACTCTTGATGCTGCATTTAAAGTTGACAGCTTTAATTGGCTGTGAGAGGCAGCATCAGTCTGTCAGGCTCTAGAAATTGCATTTTATTTTTTGTTGCAAACTACAAACCACTACAAGTGAGTTTTGAAAGCCAGACATTATAGCACCTTGAAAAGCAAAAGCTGAGTCATTGTTATTGATCCCCCACACCGTCAGAGTTTTTCCTGCACAGAAATCCAAGGCAGCTGACAGTGTCACTTTCTGTGCCACCTTTATAAAAAGATGCATGTCGCTGGCAATTTTAACTAGAAACTGTGCATGTGCATAAAAATACATCTTGGGTGTAAAAGTTAGATAAGCACAACATAAGAAAATGACACCCACTTACCCTTGTTGATTAATGGAATGGCAGTATAGCACTACAGCTAAGAGCTAGCCTTAAATATTGATGTTGCTAATGGCAACAAAAGGGTCCAACTGCAGCACCTCAGCCCTCTCTCCTCAGTTTATTACAAACAGCATTTCTTGGAAAAGCTAGACGCTGGCTATTCAGAACGCCCGCTCTTCAGAACAATGCTCCATAGTGCTACTAGTTTTCAAAAAATCTACAAGGTACATTTAAATGGAATAATTGCCTCTACCTGATACTGTGGAACTTACATACTCACTCTAAGCACTGAACAGTGGACAAATGACAAAATAAAAGTCAGTTGTGGTGGTGAAAGTATCTTAAAAAGTATATTTTGCTTTCTCTTTGTGAGGTTTCATTGTTGGGTGACATTCTAAAGTTGCAGTTTGATTGACATTCAAAGCTAAACATATTGAATCACTTAAATAATCACATAAAATGGTAACGTATGTTGTTGTCTTGTATACTAACTGCAAAACTAGTATATCTATATATAGATTTGTATTGAGTGCCTACTGTATATAATTAGTGTCTGGTTTAGAATGGGCACACAGCATTAGTCTGCCTATCAATGCAGATATACACTCAATGTTGAAATTAGATGGTATGTCAGTTAGGAGACAGAAATTAGTTTTTTTTCTCTTTAGACTGGAAGCAATGCAACACTTTGTTAATAGATGATGCCCAACGACTGGCATGATTATTCACATGTAAAACTTTAAAGTTGGCCAGTTAGGCTGAGAAAACCTGGGGATGACAAAAAAAAGCCCCTTACAGGATAAACCTTGGGCTCGCAGTGTTGCTTTTCTGTGTTCTGCTATTCGGTGTTCATCTTATTTGAAACTTCCCACACAACAACGTATATATGTACATATTCAGTTATAACCAATGTTTTACCTTGGGTTTTGTATATGCATTACTGGAAAATGTCAAATACCAATTAAATTGCAGTTTGCCTACATTTAATATCCTCTTTTTAAATTCCTTAAGTGTCAGCATTCTTTCTAATTCCCTCCTCCTGACTTCTGTACCTCACTGCCACTTCCACATCTTTCTCTCATCCTGTTCTAGCATGCTCTGTTGCCATTAAACTAGATCTGCGGTCTGTCCCTATGTGCGCCTTGGCAGCCTGAAGCCTTGCAAACTGAACAAATTGGCAGAAGGCAGGCTCGTTGGATGACCCCGCCAACTTCTGAACCCTAGCTTCCAAGCTTCCGAGCTCTTTGGGAAAACAAGACAATGTGTGGAAGATTACAACGTGTACACAGGATGACAATGTGCTGGGACTGAAAGGTCTACAGGGGCCTCACATCTGCACAGAGGTGACAAGGCATGTAGACGAATTAAACACCTTCAACATATGTTGACTTCAAATGAGCTGATAATGCGTACAGGCATGCAGTACATTCAAGGGTGAAACCATGCTAACACAATGTGGCAATGTGAAAGCCAGCTGCTAATTATTCCGTTCACCACTTTAGGGTTCAACTTTTTTCTCTCTACTAAAACCTGAATCCCTAGTTTATTTATGTATTATTATTTATTTCTTAGTATTCTAAAGGCTGATTAGGCTGGGAAAACACTGCAATTAACACAACAATTAACCTTATTTCTAAATGCACTGCTCAACACATAACAACAGATGTCACAGGCAGAACATGTGCTCACACTAGATGATTACGCAAAAGGCACCCATTTAATTATATGACATATATAAAAATTTCAAGTGTAGCAACTGAACTGAAAAGCCCCTGTGGCTCACCCTGTCTCACCTCACTGCCTCATTTTGCCACCAGTGGTCTTTGCACTGTGATCAGTCTGTGAGTCAGATGTTTCTGTCAGGCTTGTTTGAAATGTTTTGTAAGCAGATCTCACAACTGAATGTACACAGCAGAGAAAATGTCTTTTTTGTGCAGATAAGACACATTTACTTAGATATCAAACATGTGTGATTTTGTCCTGCTGGTTTAGATCTGTCACAGATTTGAGATTTAAGTCTACATAGCTACATATTTCAAGCAGAAATTATCTCTTTGGTTAAACATTAATGTACAGAGCTAAAGGACAATTGTCTTCTACGGCAAACCTGTCTCTTAAAATGACTTGGAACCAATTTGCATTAGCACATACATTTAGTAAGAAACATACATTTTTCTCAACACAGGGAGGAAATATTTACATTAAACGTATGTGCAACCTGTTCAATGCTAATGCAAAATGTTGATACTAATAATGTGTGTTGCCATGAGGAATTAGTTATGCCTAATCCAGTTATCGGTTACCTTGACAATGACTGCAAAAGCAAATTTGGAATACATGAATGTATTTATTTATGTATAGTTGTCTAGAGTCACCTCACTTGAATGGATAAAAAGGAGCTATGGTAGAAACTGCAAACTAGGAGAGAGGATATTTTTTGCTTCAGCCACACTAGCTGTGTGGCTCTAGGGGTGGCAAAGTTGGTTGGCCAGTCGGTCCCCCACTCTGGTCTGAAATATCCACCAAAACATTGATCCTCTGACTTTGCATCTGGTCACATTTCAATTTGTCCAATGCTAATGGCATTTCCATTAGCCTCAGCCTGGTGTTTAACACTAATTAGCCACAGTTAGCATGCTAATGTCGCAGAGTTAATGTTTCCGCTTGGTATTACTTTCCGTTACCATTGTTGATCTAATTAGTCATTGCTGTATATTAACATTTTTTATTCTATGTTATGTTTGCTAGTCTTGTTAATAATGCATGCACTGGGACTAGTCTACTGTGTGCAGCTTTGTTACCAGTCTGCTGTATTTTGTCCCCGTGGTAGATAAATCATAAGCTCATTTAAATTTTTTCCCAGCTACCATATGTACCAATATGGCGACACATTGATGCATTAATGCAATTATCAGCAGCGGCCAATGAGGTTTCTACCTGTATATATCTGTGGCCAACCGGCAGTTAGCTAAATTGTTTCTTTTTCAGTATTTTTGAAACCAAAGCTGGCTGTGGTAGAGACATAATATTATTCTGTTATCGGCTGTTATTCCTGTTTTGTTAGCTTCTTACAACCGAAGCTGGCTGTGGGGTAGCTAACATCACTTTGTGTTAACGAGGCTGATGGGAGCCAAAAGAGCTGGTTTATGCTTAATTTATTACACAAAGCAAGAGAAAATATAAGACTGCTACGCTAAAATGGTGGACAGAAGAGAAATGACCTGTTAAACATCTTCACGTTAGCATTTAGCACAAAGCTCCGTTGTGCAGCCTCATATTGCTGCTAGCGTAGCTCTACACTCTTTTATTTATTACCTCTGACTATTGTGGACCAATCAGGCCGTTTCTAACTCCACAGCAACCCTGCCTTTAAGAAATGGTTATGGCCTGAATGTATACACCCACAGTACAAGATAACCCTCATCACTGTGAGAACAAACCTCGCCTTTTCTACTTAGATCAAGTCCCTCCCTTCCCTTTTTGCTCTTGTGCAGTAAAAACAAATTTCTTCAAGATCTACCTCCGCTCACCTTCTCCCCTGAATCACACAGGCACACTGAACCATATCCCCTCTCTCACCGCTGCTTCCTCTAGTCGTTTTATCTAAGCATCATAAATCCCCTGTTCTTCTTTTCATTCTTTTTTTTATCTTCCATGCAGCCCTTCTCTCTCTGGCACGATCAGTCCAGTTGTACAGGGATGTTGTCAGGTCACTATGGATCTGTCCCTTGCAGTCCTTATTATTGGTCTGTAATGCTCATGAGGAGGGAATTTAAGCTCATTCAAGTCATTAATGTGATAAACGTCTGACATGTTAATGTAGGCAATGTGCTGTAGCAGTGCAAAGTGCCTTAAAAGACCTGGCAATACAGTATGTCATCTGAAAACATAAAGGGAAGGAACAATTGTGTAAATTATTAATAGCTTGTCATCCACTAATGTCCATTAATGTAGTTTTTATATTTTTGTCTTATTCTTTGACATGTCAGCTTAATCATTCTCACGCAAGTATTAATAACTTTTGACACCTAGAGAAAAGTCACTTTTGTATCTCAATTCCATGAAGTTGCACTAAAGTGTGAGGTTTCTATGCAAAGTGAAATGCAGAGTAAAAGAGGAACTGACTTGGGCAGAGGGCGTTGCAGGTGATCTTCTGTACAGACATGCCCTCGCAGAACGCCCCGCCGTTGAGAGGCGCCGGGTTAGTACAGGTTCGCGATCGCTTCTGGACACCCCGCCCACACGGCACATTACAGGCCGACCACTCAGTCCACAGGGACCAGCCGCCGTTCACTGGAGCGAGTGCAACAAAGTCAGAGGAGAGGAGGTAGAGTGAGTGCACAACAACACACATTACTTTTCTAGAACTCTGGCATAGTTAAATACTCAAACTAACAAGAGCTGGGGTTATTAATGATTATGCAGGCTCCGAGGCACTGCAAGGCAACAATGCATAACAGCTGGGGCAGATTGAGCACAGCACATTTATTGTGCTGGATATACAGCTCCCTCTTTCCTAATTGCCAGTTCAATGTTCCTTGCACTTGGATTAAGATAAAGACGGGGAAACTGTGTGAAAGCAAAGAAAACAGCCATTAACCAGGATTGCCATTTCTAAAGGTGACATTGACTCATACTGGTTGACAGGTTGGAGTCGACCATTTAGCGCTCTGACTGGAGCAGTTTGCTCTACGATCTCTGTCTAACGTGTGTGGAAGCTAAATGTTTAGCAGCGCTATCAAAGCTGGTGGACCCGCATTGGTGAAAGGCCTCTGGCAAATAAATACTTAATAAGAAACACTCCCTTTAAATGAGATTAAGACACAGTGGCTTATTTCCTTTCATAAAGCACACATTGATTTCAAATGAGAGGCAGTAAATTGAGTCTTTGAATAATACATTCATCGAAATAAAGAGGAAACATCGCTCTTCAGTGGAAACACGGAGATGGGTCTCTTAATCACTTGTGTAGGGGTGCAGGAAACCAAACAAATTGATCTGAAGTGCCATGTTAACAGTGTGTCACTACGCTCTAATGTGTTGTAACAGGCAATAACAGCAGCAGGGAGGACAGCGTACCAAACACTATCACAGCGGCTGCAGCGCTGCGTCTCTTCGCCACAATGTTGCTGGCCAGGCAGGTGTAGTTGCCCGAGTCGGACAGCCGCGCCTCGTTGATGATGAGGTTGTGGTCCGCACGGGTGTCGATGTTGTCGTCGGTCAGGGAACTCAGCAGCTCTTCGTTTTTTAGCCATTCCACCTGCACAAGAGAGGTAACAACATGTGATGCACATTTACGAAAAAACATCACAAATCCATTCTAACACATGAATCAACTACTGAAAGATCGTTTGGGTTCATTACTACTCGTTGCATTTGACAAGACAAAAAACATAAACATTCAGGTGATGAGACAGGTTGTAAGTTTAACAGTAAGGATGATTATTTGCTTCCTTTCAAAGGTGAGGCAGGCTAACCTGGAGGTTTGTGATTGTCTGATTGTTGTGTTTCTCGAGAAGCACTACTCCCACTGAGATAACCCTCTGTTTGGGCTTGGAGCTTTATGACAGAAAGCCTGCATTATGTGGCAGTTTCCAATCAGGGAGGGTCATGGGACATGTAGGATCCAGTGTTTTTGGAGTTTGACCCACACTATGGACTAAAAGTCAGGATATCTCAGCCTCTGTCTCCTGTGAGTTTACAGAAGTGCTGTACTAAAATCACTACAGTGGGCGTTTGTCAACATGTCACAATTTTATAGGCTGCTAAGGCCTTTGGCCAAATAAAAATCTGGCATCAGTTGTGGTAACCTTTGCCTCGTTTCCTTCTCTCGAATTTGGAATTCTTCAAAAAGTGTTGACTTTTTCCAAATGTTGAATCACAGTTTCAAAGGCAGCAGCTTTAACAAATGTGCGTTCAGTGTGAGCATCAGTGTCAGTGCTGCCAGTCTGCCTGTGATCTCATTTAGTTCATTCATTTAGTACTCAGACCTGTCCAACAGGCATGACAAATGATGGGTTTACAGCATATGAGGCACTGACTTCTGAATTATGTCAGGTCTCACAGGTGAAACCGTCCACGTCAGTCAAATCATACGGCTGAGAAGTGGATCCACAACCACAAGTCTGTGTATACTCAATGTACACATTCTAAAGCCTCATTTGGACTGGATTGATTTCCCTTGGAGAGGGGATTTTTACATTATCTGCACTGTTCAGTGAGTTCAGAGTGCACATGAGTATAGTCTCAGATAGCCAGTCCTATCTTCACACTGTGCCAGTGCTGGGGGAAAGGTCAGGCTCAAGCCATTTTCATTCTGGTACTGGGGGAAAAAACACAGAGGCTTGTTTGCAGCGACGGAGCCTTTGCAAAATAATTTTGAGGGCAGGGACTTGTACTGGTGGAACATTTGCACATGGAGAAGCGAGCCCTGGCATTTAAATCGCAATCCAAATATTCACGCGGTTCCTGTGGTAGGGGAGGAGAATTCTGACAGCCAATCTCAGCCAATGGCAGGCTTATTCCCACACCCAACTTCCTGTGAGCCAGACCAATATAAGGATCGTTTTTCACCCCCACCGCTGTAATAATTAATGTCCCAATTACCTACAGTTTTTTTGGCAAACTCCTGTAATTTAAATCCCGTCCAGAGTGATGAATGTATTCTTTAAAAAAAAGTTGCTTGTTCTTCTACTTTATTTTTATTTTTATCAGATCAGCAAATTTGACTTTCGAGTCAAAATGGAGGAAGAAAATGTTTTAGCCAATCTGATTGAGAGAAACATGTTAACACCAACATTTAGTCCTATTTGGGAACTAAAATGACAACAGAAAAAGTCATTAAATGTGCTGCTGTAATGTAATTCAATCGTTTACGTAGTCCTGCTCAGATATTACAGATCATGTGCTGTAGTTTATCTAGAAGGAGGAGCACACTGAATCAGGGAGGCAGTGTAATGCAGCTGAGGAGGCTATGATGGCAGGCTTGTCGTCCCAACTTTGAGCGTTGCCATTCGGAACAGTTTTCTAGAACTAGTTCCAAGCATTAAGTCTCACCTTCTCAGAAGATGCAGATCTCATATTTGAATTCCCTCTCCTTAAACTGTAGCGACACACATCACTGCTGGTCAACTGAAGCCTACAGGTCCTAAAAAGCATAACCACCAACACTAAAGCCATTAGGAAGTCAAAAGAAGCACTATAACCAATTACCAGCAACAGAGAGGAAAACTAATTATGAATTACAAACTTAGTGACGCTTTAGTGCTTCTACCCTGGTAAAGGAGCTGCATCGCTGCATTTGCAAATTGCATTCATGGTGTGGCAGAATGGGCCGGGCTGATGGATTTAAAGGACGTGCACAGGCACCCTTTATAATAAACAACACTCAGGCTGGATGCAAATAGGAAGCCTGTGGGCATGCACACACTGGGTAAATAGAAATGACACAGAGCCGAGGAATGATGGATTGTAGGTATATATTGGCATGAATAAAAATGATAATGAACATCATAACACAGTAATCATTTCTCACATTCCGTATTTTTCCACATTTGAATCAATTGCACCACTGTTAGCAGGAGTGGGAATTTTTCTGTTTCGGAGGAGAGGAGCATAGAACTGTTACAGCTCTATTTTTTCCACGCTTGCCTTGAAGAAAACTTGGAAGCTGATCTTCAAAGGCTCCCCGATTATTCTCTACAATTAAAAGATAGCCTTTAGCACGGGTTTCATCAGAGGTAAAGCGCTTAGCATCGCTGATAGATAAGAGAATAGAGAGACAGGACTGGGGAACAGAGTCCAATTTCTCATGATTAAAGTCATCTGTCACTGAATAGGTGACACAAGTGGTGGCACCCCCACTGTCCCAACTCTTTATGTATTTATTTCAATTTTATCCTGGGAAATGTGTGACTTGAAAGAGGCAATTAACGTGTGGCACGAGCTGGCCCTCGCAGCACTTGGGGCCACGCTGCACATTATCTGTCTGTCTGTCGCTAACAGCCCCTGGGTAATGATGAAAAGATTCACCGAGCAGAAGGGAAGAGAGAGACAGAGAGATAGATGCACAAAGAAGAGGGAGAGAGGGAGAGGGAGAGGGAAGGAGGTGGTGGTGGGTGAAAAAGAAATGAAGGGACAAATTCAAATTAGCATGGCAAGTATGTGGCAGAGGATGTGAGAAATGAATTGCCTAATTGGCACATTTGTTTCAATTAGGATGTGGTCATCAGTGTCAGCCTTGACGGAGGAGTTTCCAGGCGGGGCCCCACATCAGGGCTTCCTCGCAGTGATTTCAATACCCGGACCGCCCCTGAAGGTCACCTCCTCCAGCCCTGCACAGTAGCCAGGACCTCTCATCTACTTAAGTACACACACACACACGCACGCACACACACACGCACACACACACGCACACACAGCTCATTCAGATGACATTTGCAGATGATTATATGCTGAGAAATGTGCGCGTTGAGGGGCAATTAGAGGACAGAAGAGCAATGTAACGGGTGACACAGCAGCCATCATCAAGACTGAGGAGAGCGCTGATCAAGACCTTGCCAGCTGACGCTTTTTTTCCGTGCGCTTGTGCCTCGTCGCCCCACTCCTCGGTCTAATGGTCATTTGATGTCAAGGTGAGGCAGTACAAACGGTGCGCTTCAGTGCTATAAGGAGAAAAGTCTGTCTGCTGGGTCATGCTTAGGTGTCACAATTTACCATGCTCTCCTCGCCTCTTTTGGGCTGTTCTCAGCTGCCTGTGGCAAAGCCGGCATGGGCGGCAGAACTTTTTAATTGCCGAGTATCTCATCAGTGCAATTACATGGATTAAATGTCTCTGTGAGGCGTTCCCCGGGGACCAGGGGATGCCGCCGGGACCCAATGAGCAGCATATCAGCAACGCTACCGCAGAGCACGGAGCTAATATACCCGACCGGTTCCTCCCGCAGCCAATCAGCAGCACACGTAAAGAAAGGCATGCTCATCACACACACACACAGACACCCGCAGACACTTTGAACTCAGCATGGCTCAGTGTGTTCATATGAACGGCAAGCCTGACAGCAGCCGGTAGAGTCGGGGGGAGCTATCAGCGGCTCAGCTGTGCTCTCCCGCTCCGGAGGTTAATCAGAAAAGATATGGAGGAGAACACAAAGTGGGCCTGCATCGCCCATCTGCCTCCCCTGTTGCTTCCCAAATGCCACCACTCCTCCCCTCCGAGCTTTGTGGCACTGCATTACTATTCCACCCCAATCTGTCTTATCTTAGCGAAATAAATAGAGGGAGCTCCCTGTTTTGGCCTGGGCTCGGGTGGGGTTGGGGTAGGAGTGGGTGGGAGAGTGGGGTGTAATTGCTTTGCTTAATAATGAAGCTCATCATCTGCTCTTTAGGAGTCTTTCTCTGACCTATGAGAAAATAGCAGAGGCACTCGGCAGCGGGATCAGAAAGTGGAAACAAGAGCAGAAGAGCCAGGAGGTGGGACGGAGTTAAATGCTAACTTGTTTTGGAGTAGCATCGCAAATGTCTTTGTGAGGATCAACAGAGAACAGCTTGTATCACAGGGCAGAAGCATTTAGTTGATTCCCCTTTGTGCCATAGCCCAGGCTGTCTACCTGAGCTACTGTAGATCAAGGGGATTCATCTTGGATTAAAGGCTTTCATTCAGGGAAGTTGAAATTGGCTTCCAGTTTGGCTGTTCATTTCACACTTTCTCTCAGAGTAACCTCTCAAAAGAAACTCATTATACAGGGTTCTCATGGACTCCTTTCTCCCAGAGTTAAAAGATCTGCTCTGCATTCACACCCCCTGATATCTGTGAAGTAAAAGTGGGGGATTGGTTTTGGATCGGGAGCACCAAAACGAAATTACAAATAAGCTCCTACGTTCTATTAACCATAGGCAAATGACACATCAAATGGATTTAATGTATGAAGGTATTTTCTGTAGCAAAACACTTAAATTTACGTGTTGTAATTTACACTCACAGACAATACTCACACCTGTGTCCTAAATTTGAATTAACATGTAGTTTTCTGTTGATTTACTGCTGAATTCATGTCTGAGGATGTCTGCACGTCGAAGTTGAAAGCCTCTCTCAGTTTGCCTCTATAAGAAATGTTTTTTTTAAATGCAGGGAGACAATAACTATTGATTTAACAACATTTTAACTAGTCGAAGGTAGAGACAATGATATCAAGTTCAATTGCCTGTACAATTGCGATATAGATGGTTTCAGCAGATTTATTTAATAAAATGGTTTACAGTTAATAACTACTTCCAAAGGTGTGTACCCCCCTTTGTGTAGTCAGTGTTTTACTCTGGGGAGAAAGAATGACATTTTCATAAAATGGAAAAATGTTTTCTGATTTGTTAAATTTTTTTCACGTTACAAAACTAAAATGGGAAAGGCCAGAGTAGGTCTTTAAAGTTTAAACTATGGTTTGAAGAGTGAAAAACCAAACAACAAAAACTATATTTGGAAGTCTGTAATAACTGCTTTCTGATTATTATGAAAGATAAAATTCAGAGTCACTACACTTTAGCTCTGAATGCTGGGACTGTGGTAAAGTTCTAAAACTAGAAAAAGAATGACTACATGCCTATATGGTAAGTTTTTTTATTGCCACTGTAATAGAGGAGTTCATTCAATGATGTGTTTTAGCATCGAGGTCACAGTTAGTGGTAGTGTTGTACTGGACTGCATTATATTCAGAGGTGTTTCTAATATTCTACCCCCCTCGTGTATGTTAATAGGGAGAACAAAACATTAGAATGCTTCCTTATAGAATGCTGACCAGTAGTCCTATAACAGCGCAAACATTATGAGCTTAGTATAGATGTTATAGCAGGGCTGTTGTATTGGACTGCATCAGATTGTACAGGTGTACCTGATAAGGTGGCCACTGAGCATATTATCACCTCATGAAGTTGCTATGTCTAACTTGCTAACATGTTAACATGAGTGTATTACCACCATATGAAGTTGTTATGGCTAACTTGCTAACATGAGTGTATTATCACCTCATAAAGATGCTATGGCTAACTTGCTAACATGTTAACAAGAGTGCAGTTGGTTATAATCCTGTGTATATTTACATTACACACAGTCATTTGATCCACTGATCTGTAAGGGTGTGTTGGAGGCTAAAAGTGTTCCAAAATAAATCCCCAAAAAGTTGATATCAGCACTAGTGCTCAACTGTGATTTCCACATTTTTTTGACCTTAACAAAGCTTGAAACATGTTTCCTTTTTGATTCATTCATTTTTACTTGGATGTAGTTTTGAGTGCACCTCTGTTATGACAACCTCTGTCACTTCAGCCTCACGCTTCCCAAATGGCGATTCAACATGCTTTCACTTTTACTCCCACTGCTGTGGTGGATGTGTTGTAGAAGTGATTTAAAGACCTGCAACTCCAAGATACTGCAGAGAGACAGCTAAAGAGGTGTGGGCATAACAGTGCTCCAGCAGGCATGGCCGCGCCGAGGAGCAGGTAAAAGCAGATTTTCCTGTCTTTTTCCTGTCTTTTTCTTAGTGATCTAAAAAAAACATACATCTCTCATTGCACAAACCTGTCAGTCATGCTACAATGTCTCCCAGCAAGTCATGTTTTTCTTTACTTGGAAGTTCACTTTTACGGTGTCCTCTACTGTAATGAAAAGGTCTTGAGTTGTTCTACAATGTGTGTATTATTTGTTGATGTTTCAAAATTTCTCACAAAGAGAGTGGAATGGGTTTGTTATAGAGGGGTTTCATGACTAATTACTGTGTTAAATACTCGCCCGAGAATATTTTGCATCAAAACTATTCATACCAGCAGCGACGCGGATTTGCAATATATTTGCGGCAGTTCATTCTTCTGAAAAAAATATACGATATATTTGATATTTGCATCTGTGTGAAAGTACTCACGACAGAAACAACTGTTCAAATACGGAAATTAATTGCACGGAAAATATGCCTCCCGTGTGTAAAGACTTGAAAAATTATTAAAGAAAACAGAAAAGTTAAGGAAAATAACTTTTTAGGTTGAGACCTCTATTTTCTAGAGCACTTCTTGTCCATTTCTATGACATCAGAAGTGTAGGCTGAGAGGCAAAACCTGGGCCAAAAAAAGCTCACGAGCACTCACTGACTCACAAAGCTAAATATTGCTGAGAGTGCAAGGTAAGAATGGAAGCGACCCAGATGAATATATTAACATTTTCTGTGTTCTTTTATCTGGGTGTTGGCAGCTGTACAGTGAGTCTTTAACTGTAAAACTAGAGATGGAAAAAATAGGGTTTTGGAGGGTGAGGGGGACATGTCTGTCCCAAGTGGAAATGACTCTCTTGGCAACTGTAGTCAGACCACTTGCAGTTTAGTCTCAGTCCTTTATGAATATGCTATGACAGTCAGTGATAAAATATACATGTGCCATAAAGAAGAGCATTTCTTGTGTTCTTGTGTTCATATGTGAAACAGTTACTTTATGCATTTTTTCAGACTGGCAATGGAATTAGCTGTCACTTCCATTTATATATCAAATGCATAAATACCAAATGCATACTATATGTTTGCTTATAAATAAAATCCATCCAATGGACATTCTCAGGTGCTATTTTTGCAGTGTTTCATATTATTTTATTAGAGCTGTAACCAGTAGTTGATTTATTGATTTGTCGATGTACAAACAACTATTTTAACTGAGGTGTTAAGTGTGTTTTGCTTATTGTTATTTAACTTCGATGTTTGGGCTTCACTGTGTATACTGAGTCGAACACTAGAAGGTCATTCATGTACTGAAGGAGGAAAGCTTCTCTGTCCTAAAACCTTGGTCAAGTGCCCATGTAGACATTGAATAAGTGTTTGCTTGCTGTAATTAATTTCCCTCTTAATACAGGACATTTAGAGTTTCTTTCCTAAAGCGCTTTCAATATAAGTGAAAATCCACAATCCTCTATCTGTGCAAAAAAACATTACAATGTTTATCTGAGTCTTATACGAGTTTTCAGCAGTCTGGCTCAGACAACAACAGCGGATAACTTCCAAAGTCACTTTTAAAGGGACAGTTTTTGTTTCTATTCTTCACCTGCAGCTCAACAGGGAAACACAAAACCATTTATTTTAAAAGATTTTATGCTAAATAAGTTATCTAAGTCTTCTTAATGGGCATGGAAGGTAAAATTAAGATGGATGTTTTAATTACTGGGGAAATGATTACAGTTGAAATGTTCATACGGGCACCTGACTATTGTGTGTGACTTGAAAAACTGTGAACCTGTCCTTTAAATCTCAGTTTAACACCTGCATATATGAGGTGATTTTGTGACATCAGTCAATCATGGTCCAGTATGTAACTTATGTTCAGTGACGTCATCTTGCCTCAAGTAGTTAAACTTTTGGAATGAACAATATTTACTTGGAACATGGAGTACATGTAGTTTTGACAAAGTAACTGAACTTTTGTGAGGAGAAACCAAATCAGAAACAGATTATTTTAGAAAGCGAAATCTTTATGTATGTTTTCAACATGTCTGGAGGGGATCTTAGGAAAAAATACTTCATATTTGCTGGTTCTAGCTTCTCACATGTCGGGATTTGCTGATTTTCTTTATAAAACATGTTAGTAATGGAGCAAATATGTCTCTATGGAAACCCAGTGTCAACTACATAAAAAGCAAGTGCTGATAGTCTTAGATCCAGTTTATGACAATACTGACAACAACAAAACTGAACTGAAAGTGAAATAAGCCTTTCAAGTGGTGCTTGAAAACTTACAGTCCAATGGAACAAGTAATTAGATGGAAGGAATGGCTTTGAATTGCAGTGTTGTCAGAAATCTATCTACCGCAAGTCTACTGAGAGCCACTTCTCTCATGCAAACCAAGACCCAGAATCAAGGAGACATTCCTGCTAAGTGTCAGACTCGCGCTTATATAAACTGGTCTAACCACACGATACAAAATGATTCCACTGTGAGTGACTGGAGGCTCATTAGCTCTCCCTGACATCCCTGCTGACTGGGGGTGATTTTCCACGCACACCCTTCGGAAGCGCAGTGTTTATACTGTGCTCCAAACCGCAGTCTCGCATTCTATTGGGCCTGCGCTGTGTTTGCTGCGGTAGCACCCGTCCTGCAGTCGCACTCTGAAACCTCACACGACCACGCTCATGGACACCGTCTCAATATTTTATGGGCGAGGTTGCACTGATATCGACTGGGTTGAGAAGATCTCCTATGTGCTTTCTACATTATTCACTCCCATCTCTTGTGGCTGGGCTCATTTGTGTTGACAAAGGACTAGTTTTTTGATTCCGTCCGTACAGATTCAACTATTTTTATCCCCACTGTGGCGCTGGAATGACATCACTCCTCCATTTCTACGTTGAATCATTTATACAGCACAGGGCTGGAGGTTGACCTCCACTTATAAATGTTCCCTGCACACATCAATTACACATTCATCCACTGTTCATGCTGATTATTGCTGGGCCAAATATAGAATGAGACAGCATTTAAAGAGGAATGGTGACATTATTTTCCGCCGAGACATTTAATTGCTATATTTGCCCCACCAGTCAGTCTGGCAGGTTGATCCCACTGTGAGAAACAGCTGTTCTCCATCTCACCGGGAGCCGCCCTTTAAGTTGCCACCAGGCTTGATTTAAATGCTAAAAGCAATTACAACGATAATTTACAATGAACTTTAAGTTAGTTTCACTCCTGTGTTCCTGTTTGCACTTCCAGATATCAGCCCTACCTATCACTGATGCTTTATTGGAGTTGTGTTACGTTACTGCTGACACACTATTCCTGCTGCTGCTTCACATTAAAAGTGTTTCACTGTGAACTGGCAGAATGCTTTTATTGTAAAGAAGGTATAAGACATGCAATGTGTTTGTCACCAAGTAAGAGGAGCTCCATTAACGGTTTATTCTTCAATAAAAATGGTCTAGTAATCAACCAGATGTGCACACATTCTGTGCTTATTGGTCAGTAGATCAGTTATAAATATTGTGGGGAGGAACAGTACAACATAAACAAGCCACAGTGAGCTAAAAAAGGCTGGAAAAACACCAAGACAGCGCGGCTCCACTGCTCTTGGGTAACTATGGTTAATGCTGCTCGATTATGGCACAAACCATAATCCAGACTATTTTGGTCAAAACTGAGAACGCGAATATTTAACATGATTACTCATTGACTTTGGAAACACCATGCATTTATTAAACTAAAATGTGTCTTCTTAGGACGATATCCTTGAACTTTAAGGACACCAAAGTCTTTCCAAACATCTGAATTGGTTATCGAGTTATCCTGTATTTACTATTTAATAAAAAGCATGATGATAAAAAGTTTACCTATAATGTACATGCTGAAATGAAAGTAAAGGTCTGACACTGGCATTGCACATGATTAATAGTCACAGTATTGGATAATTTTGCATAATTTTTTAAATGTAATACTGGACTGAAATAAATAATGATGTGGTACATTTTATGGAAACATAACATCAAGGAAATCAATGCATAAAATAACCAGATGTCTGTTTTTGGCAATACATACCTTACAGATCAAGAAGCTTAAACACAAGCTTCATCAAATCATATATGATCCACCCCACGAAAATACTGGAATACTACTGTGCATGTAAACTAAGCACAATTAAGCATCCAAGAGTCCAGGCCAGTGAAAGAAATCTGGAGTCTTTCATGGATAATATCTTTGATGCAATGATGCAATGCACATTCACAGATCTGCATGTCCATGTTGCAACAATGATGAGATTCCCTTTCATAATTTCTATGTCTTCACACACACACAGAGAGTTAGCTGCTGATGGATCAAACTACAGAAACCCCCCCCCCCGTGCCCACTCCCTTAAATCGTCCTCCAAAACTGTAATTGGACGGCTCACGTTGTGGCCTGACCCGGCCAGATGTTTCTCACGCTGTGATCTCACAAGGCTAAATTGAATTTGAGACGAGAACCTGTGAGTGTCTGATGTCTATATTTTATTGATACTTTCTACAGTTTTTTTGGGGGAAGATTTCATTAAAATGTATGCTGCGAATCCTCTTCATCTCAGGTGGCCTCACTTTATAATCGACACCTTCATTTCTAAATGTTTATGTGCACTAATTGCTGGTATCCAACACAAGTATATCAATCTCTCCAAGGTCAGAGAAAGCCGAGCCGAAGGTAGAGTTGGCAAAGAGTTACTTTGGCAGAATGAGGATGGAGATGCAGATCTTCTCTGCCCAGTGGGAGTATACGTTTCTCCTCTTTCAGGAGAGGATGAGCGAGGAGCAGCAGCCTTACCTCCGCCATAGGCACTCCCTCTGGAGGGCGACAGTGCAGAACGATCATCCCGTTGATTGGCACCTCCTTCCCCTGGGGGTCCTGCTCAAAGTTTTTTCTCAGGTCTGTGTGGGGAGATAAGAGGCAGCTGTCAGGTGTCAAGTGTTACGGTCAGACTGCCCTCAATCCTCTTCAGCAGCTAACACGCCGGCCTGCTCCTGGCTCTGCACGCCACGACCTTCAAAACCCACCACAGCCCGTACAGGACAGAGAGGATCCTATGGCCCTGTGCTCGGTAATCTGTTGACAAGGTGGATTGGAGGATACACTGGATGGAGGAAGTGCAAAGGGATTGCTCTGAACATCCTGCACATTTGTGTGCATACAATAGTGACAGATCCTATTCTGCCCATTTTCAAAACTAACTTTGATAGGTTACTGTGCTGCTTCTATCCACCGAAAACCTTTAAAATGTCAGCCTTTTTTGGAATGTAGGAACATGCCTTTGAAATTTCAACACTGGTTACGAACGGGTTTCATGTATCCTAGGATCATGAGGGATTCCCTGCATATACAGGATCTAAACACAGGTAGGAAACTCTATAATAGTGTCTCAAAACCTCAGTTCAGCTGGCGGGTGGGTAAGTGCAAACTAAGTGCAGACATCATGCCATCACCTTTGAACTCAAATACTTACTTTCTTCAAAGGACTAGAAATACTGCTTTGCTTTTAGGATGTTTAAAAGTAAATGATTTCTCTCAGCTTTCTCTTCAGGACCATATAAAAAAATCAACACAGAGGAGAGCCTTTAGATAACCTGTAACTCCATCTGGCAGCATTATTGGATTTGGACAAGACTAGGTGTGAACAGCTGATTGTGTCTAAACTTGATTTGACAGCATTGGTTTCAGGGGAATTGATTATTTCACCACTGATAAAGCAATTATTTTTCTGTTCCAATAATATCAGCTTTCTTCACACAGTTTAATCCAAACCAAAGTCTTATCTTTTCTCTTCGCTCTAGTCTGTTAGGGGTTAAAGTCACACGGACAGACATTGTTAATCAGTTTTGGTGACATGTCATTCTGCATGATCAAAATATACATGTGACCTACCAGTGACTGATAGCCGGTCACGCTTTACTTCACTGCACTTGAAGGCACTTTTTTTTCTATTTATCTTCTTCTCAGGTGGTCATAAGAAATGATGGGATACAAGCAGTCATCGAGTCCATTGTTGTAGTTTTTTCAAATATTGCACCATTAATGAACAACAATTGAGTTTGATTGGAAGTGAACTGATAGGTATGAATCAGACATGCTCCTTTTCTCTCAGGCTAAGTGGGCATGCTGGTGTATCACATTAGCTGGTATATGTCTAGCAGGTAGCTTGTTGTGCAAGCTAAGATGCAGGACAAGACGTGTCCTTTGTAAGTTAGAAAATAAAGACATCTGCTTCAATGCTAATGCTGTTTTTGTATTTCAGGCAGGCTGCTGTCTGGTTGTTAGTCAGTGTCAGCTTTAGCATATGATAGAGTGGTAATGTTACTAGTTCTATTTGACTGGTTGTATTCAGAAAGGTTCTCCAACTATGTAGACAGAAGACAAGAAGCTTTGTGCCACAGCTGCTACAGCACTGATCACTGAGGTGCTTCCATACTCACAGGCGATGCGAACAGTGGCCTTCCGACTCTTGGAGGTGCCCAGGTGGCTCCAGGCCACACAGAGACACCAGTAGTCCTCAGGGCCGTGGAAATCCTCCACTTGCTGACGGGACACGTTGATCATCACCTCGCGCACCTTCAGCCCTGGGACAACAGAGAAGAAGTTAGTTAGAAATTATATATATAAATATATAGTCATTTACTACATACATACACATACTATACTATATATATATATTTTGTTTATTTTAATTATTATTATTGATTTATTTATCATTCAAATTAGTTTTTTTCTTTTCTCTTTCGGTCGGTATCACTGGGTGTATGAAATACAACAAAAGACATTATTGTCTGTACAAACTTCCATTTCAATGTGTCCAGTAGTTGTTGAGCAGTAGCTCTCAGGTTGGTTTCAGTTGGGTCAGATGTATTTACAGGCTGGATTAAGGCCTTTGTTTAAAGCATGTGCAGAACTACAGTTAATGGAGAAAAATGAAATAGGAAAGCCCTGCATTCTAAATAAAGGACCTTAACGAAGCCTCAATCAATACCTTGATACGTTTACAGGCTTGCGTCAGTGATCAATGGGTTTTACAGGATTAGTTATGCACAAGATCACAAGAAGGCTGACACACTTCCTAAATCAGTGCATTCTCCCCCTCTCTGCTGAGCTCTGAGAGCATCGCTAAGGAAATTGGCAGAAACACAGTCCCTCGGGGGCCTCTACTGTAGGTTTTGAACGTCAATGGTGCTAACAAGAGGAAAGCTAAGCTGTAGCAGAATTAGCATTAATAAATTGGACCACACTTAACCACTTCAAACGGCATGCGTAGGCTCGCTGTGCAAGCAACACAAGGATAATGTACAATATTAAGTAACACAAAAGACATGCAAACACAGCAAGACGCACAATGATCTTATTCTATTGAAAGCATTAAAGAAGAAAAAGAAGAAAACACTATTTGAAAATCCTCTTGTCTGCAAGCCCCCAGTTGGACGTGCTCGTCATCACATAGCTTCAGATGGATATACGGCACTGGATCCCATTTTTAATCAGAGTCATCGGCTTAGGGCCTGTCACATGTGTTTTCTCACTGCTCCTCAGAGCCTTTTGCAGCCTGCAGGCCTCATACCCACAGATGGATTACAGGCAAGGGATGTGCAATGTGCTGGGGACGGCAGAAGACCAGCAGCCAAACTCCTTCCTCCCCTGACTCTTCTGGCTCTTGTGCATCCACTCTCTCTGATAAATAACACTTTAATCTGACATGCTCTTACTAAAGTCAAACAGCCTCTTACTGTGGCTGCACAGCTTGCAAAGAGCTGAGCAGTCTTCGGAATGAATACCAATTAAGCCCGAGTGACTGACAACAGGGCTACGCCAATGGATCCATGCTGGTGTTCGCCTAAAAATGAAGAAATGGAGAACATTTGGTGGCAGGCGGTCTCCACTGCGCCAGGTATGACAACAGAAAATTGGGCTTCTTCCTTTTTGTCACACCAAACATGGTCGCAGTACGGTGCACCGCAGTGCATTTGGTGACCGGCGTAGTTTAACAGGTGATTAGCTGACCTAAAGAAAAAAGTCCACGTTTAGAAAAGGAATAAACAAAGCAGCAGCTTTGTGGCTGGTGCTTCCTAGTCGCAGCCCCTGCAGAGAGTGAGACACCAGCATAATTCATAATTTCTCCAGCAGCGGCAGAGAGCTGGCATGTGACAGTGTATGTGTGGGAGGAGAGGCAGCGGAGAAAATAATGACTAATGACTTTCCGTGATGCTCTAAAAAGTGTGAGCCTGTGTTTTAGAGAAGAAGAGGAGTTAGAGGGAAGACAGACAGACTGATGGAGAGAGAGAGAGAGAGAGAGAGAGAGAGAGAGAGAGAAGCTGCTGGTAAGCTTTCTTGACAGAGCAACACATTTCCTGGAGTCCAAACCGGCGTCGACAGGTGGTTTGCCGGAGAGACGGAGACAAGTGATGCCACTGTGTCATCTGTCAGCCCTATTTGTTTGTAGGCAGAATACTGTTGACAGGGCTCATTAGAGTAAACCTCTTGATCTGTTCTCCTCCCCAATCCCCTTCTCGCACTTTGCTGTTTCCCGAGTCACTTGATAATCCATCCAAAAAGGCTGAATCACTCTGAGAAAGACTGACAAGATGGCTGAAATTAGAAGTTGGGAGGAGGAGAGGAGAGGGTTGCTGCTTTAGCTTTGCTAGCTTATTAACTTGGATGTGGATGACAAGAACTTCATGAAAATGTTGCATTAGGATCATTTCTGCTAAAAAAGTTTCAATTCAGGGGAAAACTTTTGCCCCATGCCATCTTTCTCTCTCTCCACACATTCCCTCTAGTTCTCTTCTGTTAACCATCCAGTAACGGTAAAATGGAAACGGGGTGCTGTCCCATAGATCAATATTAGACTCCATAGAAAATGGCAATATCTGCTCAATGTACTGGCAACCCCAATACTGGTCCACTGGCTCTGAAGCAGAATTAGTCTCCCTCGAAAGAAAGGCTCTGTTCTCATTTTAAACGTGATGTTTGACGTTAAAATAAAGGCCTACGTTAAACCCTCGCTTTCTGCTCGGCTTTTATTCATTTACAGTCTTATAGCGTAAACACGACATATCTGAGCTGGGTTTGCATATATTCTTATTTTCAGGAGAAGGCTATTCTGAAACATCTTCATTTGGTATGTAAGTTGTACTAGACATTCAATGATTCAATTCATGCTAGTTAAACTAGTTTGGGTTTTTGCCTGTATATCCAAGGTTAACACAGCATATATATATATATATATATATACTACCACTGCTGTTCTGTATAGGCCTGAACCCTCACAGCCAGATCATCGCAAAGAGTGGCTACGGATACCGGCTACGAAATGGAGCAACCATCAGCCACCTCCTCTACATGGATGACATCAATCTGTATGCCAGGAGTGAGCGAGACATTGACTCACTGATCCACACCACCAGGATCTACAGCGACGACATTGGAATGTCATTCGGACTAGACAAGTGTGGCCGGATGGTATCTAAGAGAGGGAAGGTAGTTAGAACTGAAGGGATCAGACTACCAGAAGGCAACATAGCAGATGTAGAGGACAGCTACAAGTACCTTGGGATCCCACAAGCAAATGGCAACCATGAAGAGGCTGCAAGAAGGTCAGCCACAGCCAAATACCTCCACAGAGTTAGGCAAG
>JAVQJD010017139.1:0-34756 GCA_036023655.1 Nannoperca australis | reverse complement strand
AGAGACAGAGAGAGAGAGAGAGAGAGCGAGAGAGAGAGAGAGAGAGAGAGAGAGAGAGAGAGAGAGAGAGAGAGAGAGAGTCAGTTTTCTTTACTCACTCCAAGATAAGAGGGAATATTGCGAATGCTGATTTTAAACTGATATTACTGTTAACAAGATCCCGTTACCAAGAACGCCAAAAAGAAAAAAAAGAAAAAAAAGAAAGAGGGGTCTTGGTAAAAACACGTTTGGATGACACATTATTTGACCTATTTCAAGCATGCAGAGCCCTTTACAGTCCGGATCTCTCTGCACAGCATTGCACAGACTCTGAATAGCAGATAGTTGTGTGTAATCATTCCGTTTGACAGCTGGATCACAGCCGTTGGCATGAATTTGGCTACACTTATGACAAACTTTGCATCTTTTATTAAATACCATCTATGGCTTTGACCACTTGTTTTAAGTACTCGAGCATTTTCACATTGTAGGGTGCTTTAAGTAGTGTATATTATGGTTACACTGTCCTTAAGTTATACTTTATTTATAGATTGTTTGTACTTGACTGTCACGTCATGTATGTGGTCTCTTCAAGTGGCAAAGTTAACACGCCATGTTTTATACTGAACACCTTTTCTCATTGTACCTTATACCCTGATGAAAACGTGTTGGTCAATCCACGATTCAATAAGGATTTTTACATTCATTATGAGTGCCTCGGATTCCTTTTCCAACTGCCCACCACACCATGGACTCCAGTTTTAGTAAGCTGGACAGTCATTGTTTTGGCTCTATCCTTGAAGAGCATCTAGTTCAATATAACAAACATTATTGTTGTTGACGCAGTGCAGCACTCCCTATCTTTTCTTCACTATCCGTGGCTGATTGACAATTACTCAGATATTCTCGCTGATCTATTTTTCCCCAATAAAAAAATTCAATGTTGTTGAGTTTGTGTGTATGAGCAGGTGGCATTAAATAGGTAACAGGTAAACAGATCCAAAGTGTTTCAGTCAGACAATGTATTTTCAGCGTCCTTCTAAAAAGCTAAACCATGCCATACTGGAGTTTTACATCCATATTGTATAAGTCAGTATTTACTTCTGTACTGGCTGCTAATATATGAGCACCTTGCGATTTATTAAAAAGATAAAAATTTTATTAACATTCAACAGAAATGTGAGTGTTAGCCACAGAAGTGCTGTCAGAGCCTCATGGGAGATGAACTGTGTTGAAACCAACAGACAATTCGTCTTTCCTCTTTGGTAAAATGACAAAGTGCAGTCCAGTGCAGTGGTGGGGGTGAGCAAGAGTAGAGCTAAATGGATTTCCCATTCAGCTTTGAATTTTGACAGTAAACTACGATATCAAGTTTCAGCTTTAGAGAAAATAATTGAAGGCTTTTAGAATTAGTGATACGTACTTTCAGAGTCAGGCGCAATAATTCAAGGTTTTGGAGTCGAGTATGCTAATCTTGGTCCTTCTACAATAAATTAGCTACTAAGCAACTTATCTCCTGCTAGTATCCTCAGCGACCAAATACATCTCCATAAGAACCATCAATAAAGTCATCTCGTTCTGCTGACTTATTATGGTCTAAATTTATTATTGCTGCTGAGAAGAGGTAAAACCGGGTTTTCTCTTATGTACAATAGTAGTATCTGTGAAGATTGTAAGCTAAATCACAGAGTGGGTGGACCCTGTCCCCTGCATGGTGCTGGCTTATAAGTATTAGGAATATGTGCAGCCTAGTGCTTAAAGACAAACTAATAAAGCAACGTATAACATGTCATGATTACAGTACTTTTGTATTAATGGTTGTAGTAGATGTAATATTCCACTACACTCTAGTTTGTTTAGAATATTTTTCTTGTCACACCTGTTACGTCTGTTTATTATGCAAATCTCAGTCACAGTATCATAAGTAGGACAAAAGTAAGACAAATGCTCCTTGATTCACTGATGGTACAGCTAAACCTATAAAAATGCAATAACGCTTTAGTGAACAAGTATAGAAAAAATAACAAGCAACACAAATAGCCCATCTGGACCAAATTGTTCCAGAAATTCGGACCCAGAGGAACTAAACTCAGGAACTGTTTCCATTGAAGTTCAGGCAAACAATAAAGAAAACCAACGACAGCATTTGAACTCAGGTGAACCCTGAGGCACTCCTTAGTTATGCTGCTATAGGCCTACACTGCCAGGAGACTTCCCATGATGCATTGAATTCCTCTCTCCCTCTCAATTTGTACACACACATATTCTATAAATGCTTTTAACCAATTTAACTTCTTCCCTCGCTCAACTGCCTGGTTCTGCTCGAGGTTTCTACCTGTTAAAAGGGAGTTTTTCCTTGCCACTGCGGCCTAGTGCTTGCTTATGGTGGGAATTGTTGTCTCTGTAAATATAAAGAGTTGGTCTAGACCTGCTCTATATGACCAAGTACCCTGAGATAACATTGTTATGATATGGTGTTATATAAATAAAATTGAACTGAACTGAATTGAAGTTGGAACTATCTGAAACTCACATACAGGAACCAAATTCAGTCCCTGGCGTTCCTAAAATGCCTTACATGGTGTTTTGTTTTATCTAACTTTTTAACATATACAAATATTTTATGCCCTTAAAATTCAACTGTAGCCATAACCAGAGGCAGTTTTTAAAAAGAAATGTTCGCACCAGCTCTGGAGGTCAGCAAACGTCTGCTTCATCCTCTTGATTGATGAGTCCATCTCCTCCTTGACCACCATCCTGTAGCGTGTCAGCGAGGCAGTGCACCTCTGCAAGTCCTTCACAGAGCGGTCAATGTTGGAAGCTGAGGGGTACACATTAGATATGAATAATGTTAATGGCTACTGTTGAAGAAGTGCTACAACACATTTAGTCCCAGATTAGGTTTTTAACAGCTCACAGTGCTTCATCAGCCATTGTATTTTTACAATAAACTACATCATTTGAGAGACATGAGATTTGGTGTCTAACCTATCTTCTTGGCTCTTGACGATCCTTGCTCATCAGTAGTGGGTGCTAATAATGGAGTAGGCGGATGTGAATTAGAGCCTGGCCTGTGTCGGGTCTTGTTGCCTCTGGGAGCCTGGTGATTCCTCCATCCTTGCTGTAAGGCGGGACTCGGAGCGCTGCCTTGACTTTCTGCTTCTGCACCTGTGAGAAGATTGATTACTTTACTAACAAGTAAAGTAAGTCGTATTTAAATCAACATTCCCCAAAACTACAGCTTTCTTGCCCCAAAACTACCTAAAATAGAGATGAGCCAGAAGGCTCTCCAAGCTAGTAAGCTTGCCAACCGTCAGTTAGCAAACTTGTTAGCTTGTGACCTGACTGGACAAAAAGTTCATACAGTTTAACAAAAGACGTATTAATAAAAGCTTTATATGTATCATCAACTACTGTCTCATGAGTTTCTAAAAACCACTGTGGAACAGTTTTTACCGACAGAGGAGATTATATAAAAGTGAATGCTTCAACACAACTAAATAGCTACGATAGCGTCCTCTTCAATCACAGTTCACCAAAGTTGGAATCTATGTGGAACATTTGCGAGGATTAATTTCACCTCTTTGAGGGGATCCTCTGATTGCACCGATTCCATATTGGAATATTTATACCATCGATCCTGTATTGAAGCAGGTAATCCTCAACTCAGCATGACAACTTCAAAAATATCAGTTCTAATCCCTCAGACCTTCTTTCCTTTGTCTACATCATTTATCAGAGCTGTGATTACCGGTGGTTTCGCATGTAGCAGGTTCAGAGTCCAGCTCGGCCGCATCCAGGGAGGCGGAGTCCAACTGTTCGCTCAGAGAATCAAGTGACTCTCCATCCATTACCAATCCGTTGGCATGAAAGCCGTTTATCTCGTCCCTGCCCTCCTCAGGCGATGTGGTCTCAGGTGGAGCAGGCTCTACTGAAGCCTCTGGCTGAGGCTTGGGCTTCTTTTTCTTCTTGGGCTGGACATGGAGATATCAATGTCAAACGTCTTTGTTCATTATCTCTATCTTAAATCAGAGCTGTGACTTGAACCAATTCAATGCACACAGGCACAGAAAGGTTTCGATTTTTGTTTTGGCGTATAGATTCAGATGCCACTTCCCCTGCCTCTATAGTTTACAATTTAGGAAGGGCATCTTGAACACCTAATTATAAGAAGTACAGCAATTACCTTCTAATACAAAGCCAGGGCTGACATTTACATGCTGACTCAACAAAGAGACATTCAAGATGAATGCTTCCTGATTCTCACCTTCTTTTTGCCGGTGACATTCCACTCCTTCAGGATCTCAATTGCACTGCCTGAGGCGTAAAGCAAACAATGATGACGAAGGTGCACAGTGACACACGACTGACTGTAATACTTTGCTCAATATCTGAATGAAGGCGTTGTTTAGATACAGCTAAATGAAGCAAAGAAGAACAAAGCAGTGTGACACTGGGGGACAACCTCCTTGTTCTATAATTAACCTTGCGAAACGAAAAAGGCATGCAAATGACGCTCAGGCTGCTGAATGCAAAGTATGGCATGCGTGTTCTCAAGGTCACGGTTTAGCGTAAGCAATGTGGGCTGCATGCCTGGACAAAGTAGTGCTGGAAATACATTACATTATAGAATTACAATGTATATGTGCAGGTGTGCAAATAAGGTGCATCAGGTGGTATAATTATCACTTTCTTTAAGGCAACATTGGTCTAAAACATGCAATACTACCAGTTTTAGGACATTGTAAAATTACAATAACCCTAATTTGAGGGACAATAGTTTCCCCATTGTTGAGGTCAAACAGTGACGTCCTAATACCTTCTAAGAAAGCTTGAACAGCCTTGTCCACGCAGTTCTCAAAATGTTGCAACACCAGCACAATCTCATTGTTACTTTTGTTGGGGACAACTGCTCTGACAGCACTGATCTGTAAAAAGAAGAGGAGCAGGTTTCAATATAACACTCAAGGTGACTCCCAACATTTACTGTAAATTCACAATGACAGTGTTTTAACATTTAAATAACATTTGGCTTAAGTACACATTTATGTACTCTAGTTCTAGTTCCTACTAAATTACTACACGTGCAAATACATCAATGTTTTTAGTCTGTTTTAGTTTTTGCAAACAGAGAGACGGGAATACAAACCAACACCTCTAATGCAAATATTCACAATTACAGCATATTTCTTAGTATATTTTGGATAGCTATCCATAACTCACGTCAATGTTTTAAAGAACAAATCTGTCTGTTAGCAGCTTTGGCATTAAGTCGTCACTGCCATCTACATTCAATACAACTCAGAAGAATTTGAAAACCAAAAATTGCTTCGCTAACAAAATGGCTAACATTTTTTCAGGGATTACTGTGGGATTCCCAGGGGATGGGAGTCAGTTTCACTATAACGATGTGTCATGAATGATGTGAATCAACATTTTTATTTTTTTTGCTCTGTCAATTAGTATTTTTGTGGGACTGGGATGACCGTGGATTGAAAATCCACTCCTGTGTCCCCCTCTACGCCATGCACTTGTAGTGGGTCAGAAATGATGACAGGGTGATTATTGTTGCACGAGTCAGTACGTTGTTGTTTTTTTGGGGGGGAAATCCTACTCATTCTGCCTTCAAAGAGGATGAGGCTTGTCATGAAAGCACATGATGATATACCTATATTATTTTTACACACACACACACACACACACCCCCCATTAGGACAGGATTAACCAGAGACTGACTATAAACACTGCATTTCTCCTGTAGCAATATCCTATCCTATAACTATAACTGGTGCTCATGCTCCGATGACTTGCCCTCTCGTATTTACTGTTGCCCCCAAAAAATGCTCATGGGGACTGCACACAACTAATGAAAATGAACGTTAAAGGCTTCAGGGCGAATCCACCACAGAGTGGAAATGTTTAACTAAGAAGCCCTTGATATTTCCCAAATGTTGTGATTTTATGTTTCAGATTTAACCCTTCATTAAAAACCCTGCAGGCTCTCTCCGCCAGCCGTATGCAGTGTGTATACTTCTTACCTTCTCCTTCATCCTCTCAGCTGTTCCACCCTGGGACATGGCCATTTTAGATCGAGTGTCAAACACCACCCCAGATGTATCTGAAAAATATAACGAAAACTCAACTCCACTGTCTGTTCAGGCCGGTATAACATAATTTGCAAAATGAAAGCCACCAGACATGTTCGCAGAGACTTCCTGGAAATAGCAGTCAGTTACGTTGATGAATCCCAATCACGTCACAATGGCAGATTTGTGCTTGTGAAGCCATTTGTCTTCATGTTATGTAAAAAGCCATGTTTGTCTACATGTTCAACCTATCAAATAAGTTTAGTCTTCTTTTTAAAACGGATCAAACAAAAGCCTACAGCTGAGTATGAAGAGTCAGGGTAAAGTCCAAAGTTAATCTATGGCCATTTAAAGACAAGCCAGAAAGACTCTTGTACAAGTTTGTTTTCCTGTGCATGAAAGTGGGTTAATGTCAAAATGCAGATTGACTGTCAAAGCATTACCTTCTGTTAAGACTACAACTTAAACCATATGCAACTAAATGCTGTAGAAGCCATTTTAACATGTGTTATACACATACAATAAAATATAGACTTCTTTTGTGCTAATTTCTTTTAAAAAGTTAAGAGCAAATCCGTGATAATTATAAGCCATCTGGAACTACCACGGGAAAACCACAAAGCTTCACAATTTTATAAAACAACTAACTCCTTACTGAGTAATGAGTCAGCAGAGGGACCCTGGAGAACAAACTAAATGCCATAAATGGTGTAAAAGTCGTGGCCGGAAGCGTCACAAATGTGAATGAAGCGAGGGGAGCGCTCACACAATATAAAGATGCAGCATAGAAACTATCACACAGCAGTGAGACTGCACAGAATGAAGGTGTTGAACAAAAAAATGTGGTGGAAAAGTAAAATTTAAATGGGAACTTCTATACGCTGTATATTGGAATGAAGTTTGGTCACTCCAGGTATTAGGAATGTTAAGTAGTTGGTCGGGTTCAGAAATCACTTTAAAGACCAAAGCTATGTTTGCTGGGGGAACAGTGTGCAATACCATTTTTATTTTATAACACTGGAAGAAGACAAACTGAAAGAATGTGTTAGCATCATGGTGGAAATAGCATCTTCTGAATGTCTGCTTAGTAGTAAAATAAGTGGTGATCAGGAGGAAGGGGTGTCTAATGTGCCTAATGTATGCCATGTACCAAGTCTTTCAAAACCTAATACAAACTACCAAAACAAAAAAGGAAACACATACCCTTCTGGCTGTTTTTCTTTGCCATGTTGTCACAGACGTAGTATCCGAGGAACGCTTGGTTGTATACTTCCTCACGACTGAAGCTTCAAGAATGTTTAAGCTGGCGTTCAAATAAGAGCAGTAGCTTTCACTACGAGATTTTCTTGTTAAAGAAGACCGCAACAACTGGCAGGAGGCTTGGGAGAACAAGGTTCAGGCAAAGATTCAGGTTTTCCTCTCGTTTCTCCACCAAGTTGATCCGAATCTGTGGGAGAAATGTTTTTTTTTTTTTTAATGAACCAGTGATCAAAAATGGTTTTGTGCCGTGATCTTAAATGTAGTAAAGGAAAAAAAATCTACATTCAGGTAACCGTGGTCATGATGTGTGAAGCAAAAATGTACAGATATTGAATCTCCGTTTTTTGTAAGATATGAAAATATGAATGCAAATCAAATGAAATCCGTTTCCCCTGGCTATAAAATATGAATTAAAAACAGATTTCAATAAGTTATTGTTTGTCTGGCGGAGCATTCTTGAAAAGACCTGCAGGTAATATTGTCCTTGGCAGAAACGCTGCATTTAGTTTGGGGGGGGGAAGTTAGGAGAAGTGTAGACAAACACTTTGAAGGGCATTTCTTTTTTCTCAGTTCTCTGCAGGAGAGGTGCGTGATAATGTTATGAGAACTACGCAGAATATTCACCATGCCTTCACAGTCTTGGCCAGCTCAACGGGCTGATGACTGCAAATCCCACAATCTGACACACTGACAAATGTTTTTGATAGGCATGATAAAGAACTCCCTCAAACATGTTGGATTTCCTCATAACTGATGGCACTAATGGCTTGTTGGTGCTGGCAGATCTGCAACTGAAATAAAGATATTTGACTAGATGTCTTGAGACACAGTTTCGTCTTGCAATGTGCTGTTAATTGCTTTACAACTTATTTTTGTCACTATAAATGAAACTGAAAAACTGGCAGCCAGGGACGCTGCAACACCAGTAACACAGAACAGGAGCCATTTCTTTTTGGCAAATGTTTCACCCCAAAACATACCACAAAAACGAGGTACATCTTTCTAGGCATTTCTTATTCATGCTCCACTGTCAAATTAAGTCAGCAATTTATTGTCTTATTTTACAAGCAGAGAAATACTTTTGTTACAAAATATCCTAAATTAAAAGAACTGCCAGAATAAAAGAGGATTGTTGCCATTTCAGTCTTTCTTGGTTGATCTTGAAAACGATGCCATCATCCTGCTGAGCAATCAATACTCTACTGATAACCCAAGCCCTCTTACAGGCTACTGTCAAATACGAGTCTACTTTAATTATCTCCCTTTTAGTCTTAAAAAAAAGCTTCAGAGTCCAGAAATCTGGACTCATTTTTATGGGCCAGCTGTTTTAGGTTTCTCTTTCTGACCTTTTTTTTAGAAAAGGAAACCTAAAAGCTGTACAAACACACCCTCCTGATTAGTACGTGGTATGCTACAGTCCTGGTTCCACCACACCTTTGCAGACGTCAAACTCACATGAGCACAATCAACAAGTGACATTGCAGCGGCCAGTCACGCACACACTAGGATGCATTATGTTTATCAAGAGGGATGGTGCTTGAATCCTCAAGAGAGCCAGGCGCACTTGTGTTGCGTGATGCAACTTAGGAGAAGTGCTAACTCAGCACTCAAATAAGACTGGTGACAAGTGAAAAGTTTGCTTGAATTGTAGAAGTTGACACATGCACATCACAGTGGAGACAAAGAGGGGCTTCTGTCACAGTAACAAGCTTCATACAGTGTCAGTCAATCTCAAACAAGGATGCAGGTCAACAGACAACATTTTTTACATTTAAGTCTATTAATAATACTTTTTATCTACTGCCAAATAATGTATTCTCCTGACAAAGGTCTAATTGTCTCTGTCTAGGCTTTGCAGATGAGCATGGAGCATTTCTTCATACAGGCTAGAAAACTTAAACATCCTCAATTCAAACGGGCAATGTTCAATTCTAGCCAGCTTCACATAGACATGTCTGTAATCATTTGCGGCAGCTTCGCTAGCATCTTAGATAATATATTTATTCCTGCAATTCAGCTCGGTGTAGAAGTCAAAGTAGCCTCCGGATTTTACTGCAAAATAGCTGAATAACCAAATCCAAACGGACAGGGTTTCCCACAAATACAGCCCTTAGCTCTTGCGTCAACAGCTTCACGACTACTGACCGTTAACTAGCCAACTTCATGTAAATGATAGTCTGAGGGACGGTGTGAATTCATTTTGACATGTTATCTTACCCAGCCAGTACATATTCTTCTATCTTCGAGCTGCATTTGATTTGAACAAACATGGTCTCTCTTCAGCGTTTCATTTCAAAGCAGCTCATATTCACATATTTGAAGTCCGGAGGTTGCGTTAACGTTAGCTTGCTAACATTACGTGATTAGCGTAGCAAGGCTCTGCGATACTACCTGCAATAATTTGCCGTAAACATTAAATTCTCTAAACAACAATGACAACGACTTAATGCAGCATTAAGTATCAACGCCTTCTTTATGGATGGACCTTTGAATGCAGCCGTAGCTAGCGCGCAGCTAGCAGACCCCTTTTATTATTCAAAGCTATGTTGTAAGGCTAGCCACCCTAAGCTACTATTAAAGCATTAGTTGTTGTGTTTTTTTTTACATCAGCGATAAGTTCAGTGTTTGCAAATAAACATTATGAAATACGTACTTGGTGTTGGCAAGAAAACCAAACAGTAGATTCTGGAAACGGGTTACCGGAGCTCCTACCGCCAGCCGTCTTTAATGCCAAGTAGTCTGCTGTGGGCAATATTTTCCTAGACCAGACTCCTTCGGAGTTGCCAGGTTAGATTCAAAGTACCCCCTTTTAATGCTCTTCAAGCAATTATGAAAAAGCAAAGGGTTTCCATGCGCTGCCAAAAGGACTTGAGATCAAAGCACTTAATTTCACATTAACATGAGTCTGGGACACATCTATATATAAATATGATTCCTTAATATTAAGTTGGAATAAGTGATATGGTCTTCCAATTGTCATTTGACACCTTACAAAAAGTATTATTATTATTGTTTGTATTATTATTATTGTCATTGGGTATTTATACTCATATTATCATTATAATTAAATATGTTCTTTTTTCTTTATCATCTCTACCACTTTTTATGTTTACCTCCTGAATTTTCCCTCCAGGGATCAATATCATATTTAGCTATTTATTTTCCTTTACCCGTACATTCACACATTTCCTTGGTCATTTCCCTCATGATCTCTGTTTCATTGCTTTTATATATTAGTAGTATTATGATTGGACCCTCTGTTTTGTTTATCTTTAACGCCACCCCTTGTGGCAGTTTTATCAGCATTATTATGATAGCTGAAGAACTGTTTACAGCTCTGCCTCCATAAGGTAAGAAAATGTGATTCAATGAGCAAAAGTGACAAGCACACATTTAGAGTTATATTTGATTATTATCTCTACCAGATATTTAAAAAAAAACTCTAAAAGCCACAAAGTATTGATTCAGTGTTGCTGGAAGAATAACTGCCCGGTGGCTTTTAAGAAGCTTTGTGAAAGGCCAATACACGAGTTGTAGAGTAAGCTGGTATCTTTACAACAAGATACAAGATAGGGGTGCATACCATAAATAAAATACTCCAAAATGGACATGTAATCACTGAAGATGGAGTCATGTCATCAGATTTCCTGATTCTAGTACTGTAATTGTCCTTTTTGACAAACCAATACAATAATCAAATTTAATTGCACAAATGTGTTTCTTGAGTATAAAAGAAGGTAAGAAAGAAAGAGACATTCTTAGGGTGACACACATCTATTTTAGTTGTGTTTGATAGTGGCCTTGTTTATCAGATCAGCAACCACGTCCCCAAGGTCTGTGACTTGATAAATGGGACAGAGAATCTAGGTTTACACATTTATACTTCTGTGTCTCAGATCCCAGGACAATTATCTGAGGCTAATATGTTAAGCTGTGGACGAATATTGTAGTAATAAGAATAGTCTAAACCAACACAGCAGAGACCAATATCGTCTGACTGACTTTCAGTTCCCAATCTGGGTCAATTGACAAAGAAAACATTATATACCTGTTTCAGAGACTTTGTGTTGTGGCCTACTTCCCATGATGTGTAAAATAGGTGTACGGTACATTTTATAAAATATGTATATTATTACTGTTGTCATGATTACATAGTTTGATGGTGATGTTGCATTTTATACAAGTTACAATCTGCTTTGTGTTTATATTTATATGCATCTCAAAAGTAGCCAAATGTGTAACCAGAAATTGATTGAAAATACTGTGTCCTTTTCTGAAATGAATAGCATTCACAATTGTTCATGATCATAAAAATGTATAAGTCAAAAGACAAGGTGATGCTGAAGTGTTAAAATACCCGTTGACTGTCCAAATTATTGGTCCAAACCTGGCAACCTATGATCCACGTCGTCATTTCCGAAGTCGAAAAAGGGTTCGCACGGTTTGTTGCCTTGTACCGCCCGATTACACACACAGTTCATTCGGTCGCTGTTTGGTATTAGTTGTCCCGCGCGGGTCTTCATTCTAATAACCGTCCGTAGATGCCGCCATGACAGCTCTCGCCTCGAGGCAAGCACACGTTGAAAAAGTTGTAGTTTGCTGTCGTGTGGGATCGAAGAGAGCCGAGGGACGTTTGGAGACACTGACACCGAGCAACTGAGGGGAGCGGGAGCAGCACGTTAACGTTACACCAAAATGGCAACCCCCTATGTTACAGATGAATCTGGTAAGGCTGATGCATGTGCCAGACCTTTTGTCTAACTGAAACAAAATCCTATTCATTAAACACAGCAACTACAATCCAGTCCAAGTCTTTCTTCTCCATCTGCAGTATTGGTTGTTAACAATAATATGTTAAACCACGTTGTTGATTGAGATGTTTTGTGTTGCAGATAGCTAATGCTGGTCTTAGCTTAAATTGCTAACGTTACACGCTACTTAGCTTGTAGCTATTCCACTTCTATGTAAAGCACTGTGTGATTTTATATACTGCTACCAGGAACACATTTCCTTTGTTGTTTATGTAAATTATAACAGTTTTAATTAGCCACATTACCCTTTTGTGTATAACGACATTTAGCTAGCTAACGATAGCTGCTTCTGCTGTAATTCTCAATGTCCAGTAAGTTAATGTTGTGATGATTTAAGTGTCTCTTGTGTTGTCCCAGAGCAACAAACAAACTACTAGCACGGTATTTTTTTCACATAACCAGATGTGGTTAACGCGACAATATATTATGTGTTAAAAATGTAGTTTTTAATATAACCTTTTTAGGGTTATTTTGTCTCTGAGAAAAGAAATAACCACTAACATTATTATCATCATTATTATGATGATGGGCAAGCAGGTATTTATTGTTCATTCACAAACTTGAACGGTAAGAAGTTCAGGGGGAGAAAATAAAACCGACTTACTGCAAAAAATTTAAACCAAGAATAGACAATTATGAGTGGTTGGTAAGGATAAAATTATATATCACAGAATATCTGCCTTAATATCATGATGATTGTTGTTGAGAAACAGTTTATGGATATAACTATGTCATGAATGCATATTTTATTGCCAATCCTTCAAATTAAATACCTTTTTTATTGATGCAAAAAGTTATCTAAAAATGCAGTACTGTTCCAAAGCACCTAGGTTGGGAACCACTGGTCTAATAGGCTATACCAAGGGCTATTGAAGGGATGTACCACCACAGTATGAATTGCCCACCCTTAACTGTGTAAATATATCACAATAATTTTAGTTAAATGATGCCTACTTTCAAATAATGCTCATATTACATGCAAATAACTTCCGGCATTAATACACAGATCTTTGTTGCTATGCCTAAATGTTTTCTAGGTCTTTAGTATTTGGATAACTGTAATTATTCAGAGTGTGAGACTGTATGTGTGTGTTCACAAAGGGATAGAAGTTACCACACACACACACACACTCAGTGAACAGCTTGTCAAACTAGTGATTGGCAGATGAAGCTTTGGGGCTTTAAACTCAACATGTGCAGTGACATCTGGTGGTTTTAAAAACTTATAGCAGCCCTTCAACACCTTGCTGATTTTATAGTTTCATTCTCATGTGTACAATAAAAATGACAATAAACCTCTGTTATTTATTAAATCTATAATAGTCTTGTTCAGAATTTTCATGCAGTAAATGCACACACACACACACACACACACACACACACATATATAAATATAAATATATATATATATATATATATATATATAGTAATTCTATATGGAGAATATAGTATTCTCCATTTTACACACAATGTCTTCAGACCAAGTCCCTTCACAGCAGTGAAACCTGTATTATCCACTCATCACTAAGTCAAACCGCACAGTGAGTTTCAGGTTGACCAGAAATAAAATAAGTCTTGCATACATGAGCATTCAAAAACATCACCTCGCAGGTAGCAATGACCTGTCAGGTGTTTAGTGCAATATTAGATCATATTTAGCAGTTTTGTGGTGATTTGAAGATTTGAAATGATCCAGTGGATCCTTTGTTGTTTTATTTCACAGCACAACACACATTCATAAACATTGTAGATTGGCAGCCAAAAAGTCTATTTTTCATCTGTAGTGTGTGAGTGTCATTTAGGTCTCAGTTTGACAAACCATCCAAAAAACGAGTTATTTTCAGTCATGTTGACAGTGGCCCACATGCAGTTGACAGGATCAGGTCTGCTGGCTTAAAATTTGCAGGTTCATGCAAATATATTGGTCCTCTCTAAAATGTTGTACCTGTTGCTCTTCAGGGAAATACATTGCTGCCACTCAGCGACCTGATGGCACATGGAGGAAGCCAAGGCGGGTGAAGGATGGTTATGTTCCCCAGGAAGAAGTGCCAGTGTAAGTGCAGTTTTTCTTTCCTTACAGTTTTAACAGAAAATGTTTAAATTATATTATTGTGAAATCAGTAGGTGATTGCAACAAGTCACGTTGTTCCAATTGATTAGAATGGACCTATATTCATTAGAAATCGAACAAAGCAGAAAGTCATTTTTATCCTCTTGACTGCAGTTTGATCTTGTGTTTTTGTTTCTTGCTGTTAGCTATGAAAACAAGTTCGTGAAGTTTTTCAAGAGCAAACCAGACCTGCCACCTGGGATGAATCCGTCCGAGTCTGATTCACCAAAGCAGCAGCAGCAGCAGCAGATCCCCGGTTGTGGGGACAGTGACCAAGTCGGTCTTTCAAAGTCCGCCAAACGCAACATGAAACGTAAAGAAAAACGAAAACAGCAGCAGCACCAGGGCCAGGATGGGGACGAGGATACGGATGTGGACTCAGTGAGCAATGCTATTGAGAACGTGTCCATTTCAGAGGGCGGCGAGTCTTCTAACAAGTCGGTGGCACTGCCGGATTCTGTCTCATCTCCCGGTGATTCTTCAGCAGCAGCAGCTGAAAAGGTCAAGAAGATCAAAAACCTGAAAAAGAAGCTGCGACAAGTTGAGGATTTGCAGCTGAAACTGGACTCAGGGGAATTAAAAGAGCCAACAAAGGATCAGTTGGAAAAGCTTGGTCGGCTACTGGCCTTACGAGATGAGTTACAGCAGCTTGAGCGTGATTCTTGAAGCAATAAAGGAAATCAGAAGTCAGACAGACTGAACATACAAACTAAATACTGAAAGACGGGAAGAGACCTTTGCAACTTTGTGATCATGGCTTCCATTAAACATATTCAACCTATTTGATATTCATCATGAACTTCGGAAGTGAACACAGTCCCAGCACCTTTCAAGCGAAGAGTGACTGCACGTTCACGCAGCAGGCGCCACATCTTCAGAACGGACAAGCCTGTTTTTTAGAATCAGATCTCTAGATGATTTTATGACTCCTGCTCGTACACTTGTATTGGCCAGGCTGCTCATTTATAAATCTCTTTTAAAGACATCATTGTGACTTGTTTTGTGCGTGTCTGTCCTATTCCGTTTTGTACCTTTCACGGCATCAGGTATGACTTCCACATAAAATGGAAAACGTTTTTTTTTTTTGTTGACCTGTATTCCTTTAAGAACACTTTTTGTCAATGATTGGATGGCTTCTTGTCACTGATGTTGAGGCACTGTCTATACAGTCATCACATTAAAACTACATGCTGTGTAAAATGTTTTATCTCATTGTTTTTTAGTAGTTTAAGAGTGAACAGGAACTCTGAGTTGCCTGAATAACTGGGATATTATTTTGTTCTACCCCAGCAAGCTCAAACAATTGATAACAATCAATCAATAGTTCAATTTGAAGTTGGCAAAGGAGAAAAGGTTTGTGCAACACCTGAGAGGCAGAACCCAGGGCAGGAAACCCTGTAACATACAAAAGATGTCCCCTATTGATGAGAAACCCGGGACTGTTCTGTGTTTTAGAATTAAAATTGAACTTGGTTAAATTTAACTTAAAAAAGTAATTGTTTTAAGCACGTGTGAGCCGAGTCTCTCTCCCATCTGTCTGCTCACTTTTTCTGAGCTTTATTCCGAAGTGTTACAGCAGAACAGGAGGCGTTCTCTGTCTCCATTCAGAGGACGATTTGTAGCAATGGTTACACGGGGGCGTCATTGTTTTTACTTCTACACTGTGCAAACAGTATAATTAGCTGTTGTCTCACAGAGGAAGTGCGGTTAGTTGTTTTCTTCATAGAACTGTAACCATGAAGTGAAGATTAATGTGGAATATTGTTTCACAAATATAAATCATGAAGGAGCAACACCAGCAGTATTTCTGGTACATCTGTCACACCTTAATTAATGTCTGGAAATTTTACCTACAAAGAGTTAATATCAAGAAACTCACCACAATGACATAACTGGTTATAAGTCATCACCTTTAAAAGATGGTGGGATGATAATCTCCTCCTTTAATTAACTAATACCGAATTTATTTGCTTCCTTTGACGTAAACAAAACTACTCTGAAGTTATTCTTAAACACTTCAAGACAAATGGCTCTACATGGTGGTGGGAGAAGGCGTTCGAGTCTGAAATTGTTGTCTGTCTTCCGCACATCACATTCCTTGTAAAGGTTTATTATGTGGCTTTGAGGCAGATCCCGAACAGACATCATGGTATAAAAACTTGATCCCTAATCTAAGACACCAGTTTCAGCTCTGATACCCAGAAGGATTAATGCGCAGAGGATGGATATTGCAGTCTTCAGCAATTAGAAAGATCCAGAACTTGTTTATCAGTTGAAACTTGCTGTGTTGTTGCTGGGAGCGTTTTTATTTCCCTGCTAATGAAAAAAGAGCCAAACCTGAAAATGGAGTATAAGCTGGAGTTAATGGTGCTTCTTGTTTTGCTGACAGCAGCTTCATCTGTTGCTGTGAGCAGAGAAGAATTTACAGAAGCGGTGGTAAGAAAATCCATAAAAGCTGAAGCTGAAGTGTAATGTGGCTGAGATCAAAAGTCAAATCAAAAGTATTTCTTGGAAGCAGTTCTTTATAAATGTCCATAATTTTGAGTCTTTATCCAATTTTAATATTTGATTGGATTGCCACTGAACTTTCTTTTTCAGATTAAACCTGCCCAATAACACTGTGATTATGGAATATTGTCAAATTGAGCAGTTATGGTGCATTTTCAATATAATTAATCAATATAAATTCTAAATGGATCTGTCCATGCTCCTGTAAATTATTTACAAAAAGAGGAAGAAACGTTTTCAGTTTTATTAGGATGGTTCAAATCAAAACTCTTGGGTTGATATTTTATCTGGAATTACTTTTCAGGGTTGTTGTGGAAAGAGTTGTTGTAGATGAGTTGTGGCGTGGTGCAGCTGATAACATCAACCATTCGCTTGGATAATATCAGTGCTGCCACAAATAGCCCTGTGATGGTACATGTTGACAAAGGTTATGATCATGGAAAATAAATTCAAGGACATTGTTGAGGCTTTGCTGTCTCAGATGATTATCAAAATCTATCAATAAAGTGGCTTTCTACATTCATACACTTCATTTATTTGACAGACGTAGTTACTTGTTACTTTGCAGATTAAGATTTTACAAACAAAAGACACAATCAGTTCATAGAATAAGTTACATTGCTATTGATTTATCTTCCAATACATTACATTACAATATGCTCCACCTCAACCATTTACAACATTAAAGTGCTGCTTAAATGCATCTGTAATAATGACAGAAGCCATGCTGCAAAATGAGTACTTTGTGTTGCTGGTACTTTTACTTATAAGTAAGATTTGGAATACTTTGAGATTTAAAAAAAATCTGGTATTGGTACTTTTATTTAATTAAATGACTCAAATTCTTCTTCCACCACTATCACAATTAGTACTCTGTCTTTAGGTGTATTTAAGGAAGTATGGCTATCTGCACATCCCACTGGACAGTAGAGGCCAAAACCATCCGCCTGAGGAGGTAGTGGAAGCCCTAAGGTGACCATATTTCATCCATTTTTACATATAAAAGGTAGCTTAACATGTTTCCCTCTGTTTTTACATTCAGGTTTGTTTTGTTTATTTGAATCAGTACAAATATGTTTTGTTTTTTTGTTGTATGTCAGAATCTTTCAGAAAGTGACAAACCTACAAATATCAGGAAAACTAGACTCAGCCACTCTGGCAATGATGCACAAACCTCGGTGTGGTCTGGATGACTCTTTCAATAACAAATCTCTCAAATATCGAGTCATGGGTGGGTAACTGCCTTTATTTTACATAGTCAGATTGTTGACAAACGTGTGTAAAAATATCTAAAAACTCACTTTAATTTCTCAATTGAGCAGGCTACTGGCGCAAGAAGATGCTGACCTACCGCATCTATAATTACACCCCTGACTTGAGTCAGGGGAAGACCCATTTGGCCATTCGGAGTGCATTTAAGTACTGGAGTGACGTGTCACCTTTAAGGTTTAAGGAGTTGCAGCGAGGAAGAGCAGACATCAAAATCTCCTTTCACAGAAAAGACAAGACGTGTCCGGTGCCCTTTGATGGACGAGGTAGGAGCAAATGTTTCAGTTTTCTTTCCCAAATGTTGAAATATTGTGAGCTGATGCTTGAAACAATGGTAAGTGTAAATGAGATGTTTCTTACTTCATCTTTAGGTCATGTTTTAGCCCACGCTGATGCCCCTGAGTCAGGCCTTGTGCATTTCGATGATGATGAACTGTGGACAGAAGGGAAGACCTATGGCTCCAACCTGAGGATTGTTGCAGCCCATGAGATTGGCCACGCTCTCGGCTTGGGCCACTCACAGTACTACAGTGCACTGATGGGACCTGTGTACAACGGATACCGCTCCGACTTCAAGCTTCATCCAGATGACATACAAGGGATCCAGGCTTTATATGGTAAGTCAGAATAGTATCACAGTGCCAGGGTGTGTGTGTGTGTGTGTGTGTGTGAGTGTGAGTTTTTTAAAGCACAACATATGCAATCTGCAGTGTTGTCCTTTTTCAGGAAAGCCAGAAAATACTCCTCCCAGCAGAAATCCAAGTCACTTAGTGCCAAGAGGAGTTGTTCCAGATCCATGCAAGGCCACTCTGGATGCAGTGATGTTGGGTAAAAAGACTCAGTATAGAAAAAACATAAAACATGCCTCTGCATTTTGCTTAAGAAATTGATTTTATTATATATATTATTATATTTTCCCACAACAGAGAGATGCATCTAAGTAAAGTTATGTTTTCTCCTGCATTGTGTCCCCTGCAGGTCCTTTACATAAGACATATGCTTTCAGTGGTCAGTACGTGTGGACTGTGTCCAGCTCTGGTTCAAACAACCCCATCCTGATCTCTGCACTGTGGAAGGCGCTGCCAGGGAGCCTTAACGCAGCTGTTCACTCTCAGCGGACCGGCAAGTCCTATTTTCTGAAAGGTGGATTCATTTCATAGTTTCCAAAAAGATTCTCATGAGCATATGACGTACAATGCTTACAGGATTTAAACATTTAAAAATGATCACAGCGTTCAATATTTCTCTCTCTCTCTCTCTCTCTCTCTCTCTCTCTCTCTCTCTCTCTCTCTCTCACCACATGTTCTTTCACAGAAGACAAAGTATGGAGATACACCGGCTTCAAACTCGACCACGGCTTCCCTAAACGCTTATCCAATATCCCTGCTAATATTGACTCAGCCTTGTACTTCAATAAGAACAAAAAACTGATATTTTTTAAAGTAAGTGAAAAACATATTTGCTTAGATTTATTTTGGGACATTTTAGTTTTTGTTGATTATCTCTTTCATGATTCAGTGAATAATATACTCATTGTTTCAGGGCTCTGGATACTGGCAGTGGGATGAAATTGGCCCGACAGACTTCAGTTCATATCCCAAACCTACTGGACAACTCTTCCAAGGGTCACCCAGCAGTACTGATGCTGCATTAACATGGACAAACGGTCATATATACTTGTTTAAAGAAACCCAGTACTGGCGTGTAAACCAGCACCATCAAGCAGTGGAGAAGGGCTATCCTCTGAGCACCGCTACACACTGGATGCAGTGTGATGACTGAGCCACCAGAGGCCCCCAGGGATTCATCACAAACCTCACCCTGCCCAGTGACTCAGTGCAGCAACAGAGAGAGATGCTTATTTATTAGATCAAAATGTTCTCGTACTGTTTAAAACCCTTGTGTAAGGAATTAGAGCATTCTTATTATTTTGGACAAAAAGTCAATGACAGTAAATATTTGCATGATGTGATGTTTCTTTTTTGTAGCAATACAATATTATTATTTAAAAAGTTGCTATTAACATACATGCAGTGGAATAAGACAAACTTTGTAGCGTGTAATTCAGTAAGATTGTATGTTGTTATCCACTGATAAGGCATCTATGGTATGTAATATTCCTAATATAATCTGCAGAGACAGTGTTCTATCAACAGGCCTTTTTGTCTGCAGACATTTTGACTTGTCGTTGCAGGAAAAGCACGGGTGTTTCTAATAACCTTAAAGATGGCTGTGTTTTATCCAAGTGTCCCAGTAAGTCATGACAGTGAGCCTGCATGCACAATACCAGGACCCTGAAACTGATGCAGCTAAATAGAATTCGTCCATCATTCATTTTATTATTTACACCTGTGCTTCTCCTACTGCAACATGTCAACATGTCCGCTCTGATAAAGGCCTGTTGCGACAAACATGTGTTTTCAAGTATTGGGGGAAATTAGACCTCCTCTCAGAACAGCGTGGGCGTGTTCAGACTGTATGTGACTGACATCAGCCTTGTTCTCCTGTTAGGCTTGCTGCACCTGTTAGGCTCATCTTTGTCTTTCTCAGTAGAGCATACTTTAAAACTTTCACATTTTAAATAAACAAATTCCTGAGCTTTAAAAACCTATATATGTAAGTATGTTCTTAAACTCTTTAACTTGTGTTAATACTTTTTACATACTTAACAACATAACTTATAAAGAGAGCAACCAATCAGGCTATCAGAGGTACCATAGGAGGAGATTGTATCACTATTAGAAGTGCCCTCAATCTGTCATTAATAATCAAACCTGAATTGTTGAATTGAACAGTTGTTGTCTCTGCTGCCATCTTGTTGTGTGTCTTTTATTATTCTTTTCCCTGAATGTTTTTTTTTTTACCCTCATTTAGTCCTGACTAACTGAGTGTGGATACATGCAGTGTGTTATCCTGTGGGAATGCTTATTTGAGTGTACTGTGCTATTTTGTGCATATTTATTATGTTGTCTACATAAATTGCGTAAGATGTGTTCTTGTTCTATTTTTAGGGCGTCTTTTTAACAACCTAACTAGGCTAACTCCTTCTCTCTAATTTACAGTTCCTTTAAAATGAACAAATCAAACATAATAAAATAAATAAAAATGAGTGCATCCATGGACTTCTGTGACCTCCATCCAACTTCAACCTGAGCAGACTGATCAGCCAGAGTGAGTGAATAAAACCTGTGTGGGTGAGTAGGAAATATGAAATAACAAATTCTCCCTCTTACAAATGAAAAGTTGATTTTATAAACAATAAAACACACCATTGATCAGTTCAGTACACTCAGTGGTTTTGTAGCTTATCACAGCTAATGTTAGGAAACTGTAGATATGTATTACTGTGTAACTGCCAGTTTATGACCTTTCTCTACTTTTGCTGCTGATGCACAACATTGTTTCAGCATTTACAAACATCCTGTAATTGCCACTTTTGGCCACAGTGGCATTATAAAATAAAAAAAAACTTTTAAACTGTGCTTAAAAGGACATAATATAAGACAATACTCCAAAAACATTATTATCAAGCTGTTCTGTTCCTGTTAAATCAGTGATCTTTTGGTTTATTGTACAACATTCCCCATTTTTCTGATGTATTCTTAATTTAATTGCATGTGTTGATATTAATTCATTATTTAAAATTGAAATATTTGAACTTGAAAAGAATTGCAGCCCAAACTAATTTTGACACATGGTACATAGTGTTTGAAAAGTAAAACTTGTGTGAAACAAAACAGCTCGACTGTGAAGTGTCTGTGAGATAAGTCCTCAAAGGATGTGACGATCATGAGTCTGAGGACCTGATGTTTGTTGTGTTGTCATCATTAACGGGATGATCTCCAAGCATCTCAAATCACACTGTGAGTGCACGTTGATAATTATCTGAGTAAGTTTGATAAAGTGGATTCACGCCGACAGCCGAAAATGGTTGAACTGTTTCCATGGAAGTGAGCGATTCAAACATAAATTTGACGCTGTGTGTTCCTTCAGACTGCAAAGACAGGGGAGGCAGCAGTCAGAGGCACCATGGAGCCCGTCTCAAAGTCAAAGTCAATTAGGGTGTGCGTGATGGTGCTGACGGTGCTGGTGGAGGAACCTGTTCCCATCCTGCGCTCCTGAAGGCTCTGCAAATAACTCTGAAGGCAAACAGGAGAACAACACATTGTTATTACACTGACTGTCTACTGTTTATTGACATTTTTGAGGCTATTTCTCATTCAATCAGGAGGAAACTGACAGTGGTGGAATGTAACTAAGTACATATACTCAAGTCCAAATTTGAGGTACTTTTACTTTATGCAACTTTATACTTCGACTCCACTACACCTCAGAGGCAAATATAGCACTTTTTACTCCACTACTTTTGTCTGACAGCTTTAGTTACTTTTGAGATAAAAATTTCTCACACCCTTTCTGTCCAGTGAAAACCATGTATCTAAATGTGAATCTTACTGATAAACTGAAGGATGAAGTGTTTCATTATGAGTTGAGAAAATTATCCTACTTCTTAAGTTAAATAAACAATTAAAAAACCTCCTTGGATCAGCTGGTAAATGTATCGTCACAAAGCCGAAGACATGGCTGTTTTTCGGAGTTCATGAAATATAAACATTTTAGAGATACAAGTTTCTCACAAGACAAACATATAATGGTCTTCTAGAATATGGTGCTTTGCTGTAGATTAAACTACCCAACAGTATATAAAGGAATTACAATTTACAGCAGTAAAATGCAACATACACATTAATGCAGCAGGAATATTAATCCAGTAGTGGTATTGCTACTTCTTAAAGTTTGTTGTACGATCTGTGAAAGTAAAATGTGTGTATTTGTCACTGGAATTTGGCATCTTTGAGCTACAGTCAGGTCTATAAATGCAATACAATACAATTCTCATCTTTTGGCTCTGTACACCACCACAATGGATTTGAAATTAAACAAACAAGATGTGCTTAAACTGCAGACTTTCAGCTTTAATTTGAGGATATTTACATCCAAATCAGGTGAACGGTGTAGGAATTACAACAGTTTTTATATGTGCCTCCACTAGCTGTAGCGCCCTCTAGAGAGTGTAACCAGAGGTCCGTCTTAGCAACCACGGTCTCAGGACAGACAGCTGTTTTGGCTACAACCCCTGCTGTTGCAGTTTGACTATTGTTTGCAGTGCAGCAAGTTGCAGTGAAGCCCAGGGGTGTGTGTGGGTGTGTGTGTGTGTGCGTGTCCTTATATGAAAGGTGTGTGTGCTTGTAGTTCATATACACACCGACAGTGCTGCCTGTGAAGTGGAGGACTGGGCTGATCCTATTGTCTGAGAGGGGCTCGCAATGTCAGATGATGCAAAGATGGAAACCAGAGAGAAATACCAGGAGAGCCCAGAGGGCTCTGTGGAAAGACTGAAGACAGAGAGAGACAGAGAGAGAGAAACCACAACAGCATCACCTCACCTCCTCACACACCTCCTGTACAACACAATAGAGATGGGAGATTTTTGGTGGTGTGATTATGTTTTTCACAAACAAAATAGTTCCAATGTAAGGAGTGGTCTACGAGCACTGTGGTGCATTCGGTTGTGAATACTTAAAATGTTATGTTGGTGTGTTTTGCTGGAAATCTCCAAACCAAAGGACCTGCTGCCTGAGATTATGCTGATTCAACTATATCACTACTAGTCAGTAGTCATAGCATCATGTGACAAGAAATACACATTTTTTCAAAGTTTTCATGTTTTGCAGTTGTTCATATTGGAAGGGTAATTAGCTTGTCTTGCACAACGTGATGGATTCTGCTCTTTCTTGTAGAGCAGCTGTTTCTTTGTATGTGCATTTGTGATTTCAGATGTTTTAATGGAATCGGCCCAACCGGGTCCACCAAGACAGCAAAGCTGGTCCTTCAAAGAAGTGGGAAGGTGCATGAGAACAAGAACAGGTCGGTCAATGTCTCCTCAAGCGATTAAAGGACTTTGAATGGCTTGAGCAAAAGACATATGTAAAAGAAAAGGACTGTTCTCTTCTCTTGTTTTATTAACATATTTTGCTTATATCTTAAGATTTAGCAATATTTTATACAATCAAAGCTACAGTTATTGGAATCAGTAAAGGCTGATTTTGTTGAGGATTGTTATAAATCTGCTATAAATTGTAGATCTTTGGCTCAGGCTCTGATTTTTCAGGAAAAGGATTGTCCCCTCGGCTTCTGAAGTTTCTGAGTTTTAGTAAAAGTTTAGTTTTGTTGCAGCTCTGACTCTGGTTTTATTTAATTAACAGGTGAAGAGAATCGAATGCAGTGTTAATGAATTTCAAAATTCGTAATTTGAATAGAATACAAGACAATGTTAGATTTTAATAAACTTTAGTTTTTCTGTAAAAACAACAAAAAAGCATGTAAAACTTATCCTGTAATTCATTTTACAGTGATTAACAGAACATTTACAGTGCTTTATTGATATCAAATTCTATAGTCAGTTTTTCACCGTGAATCTCAGCCTCTCTCCACTGGGCCTGGGGGCTTTTCAGGAGTGTGTGTTTTAGTGACATGGGTGTGACCTCTAACAGCCAAAGAAGGAAACCACAGCCTCACTAAGTATAATATTCACATGAATGAAGATATTACAGATTGAAAGGGGGGATAGTGACTGGACAAACTCACCTAGGTTTGTTATTGTTATTAAACTCAGCCTCCACCTACACAATTTATTTTCTTTTTTCAATTTTTTTCAATTACAAAAATGATTTATAAAACCAAAAAATCGAGAGAACAAGATTTGCTTTTCACCCAGGGGAAATGTCACCCTGAGTTATGAAAAGCAAGTTGAAATCATTCCACTTTTAAGACTTACTTCCTCTGTCATCCTTTGATTTCACCCCCATCATTTCTGTTCGCAGTCAGACTTCTGTCTTATTTTGTGTGCATGTGAGGAAGCCTGTTTGTTTGCTGGTGTGTGACAGTGTATGTGTGTGCATGAGCCGAGTGTCACTGAGGACTCTGGAGACACCAAAAACCTTTCAAGGGCCCAGAGTGGTGCTGTTCAAAGGTCTCCATTACCTCCCTCTCCCTCCTGTTTCCATCACATGATGTTTTTCATCTTCCAGACTTTTCTTATTCGCTCTCTCTCCTGGGGTCTTCGTGCCCTTTCCCCTCCATCTCTCGCCCATCAACAACACCGAGACCAAACAACAGCCGCCTCTATCTCCCACAGGCTTGAACTTCAAGCCCATCATGGCTCTGACAGGCCACAGTGTGCAAGTGCCTAATGCTGCTGCTGCTAGGCACGGGAAGGAAGTGATTACACAGGGCAGGATTACTCTTATCCAAGTAGAACAAATGCTGAGGGTTGTCTCTTTACACTGCTGGAACTCTAGTTTGATGATATTAATCTTCCTGCTAAGTTTTCTTTATTAACTGCAGTGAAAATACTGCCAGGGAGTCAGTATTGTCCCTTTATTAAAATGCAGTATGAAGTGTATCCCTCTTAGGTTGTTGATTAGCATTGATCAGTACTACACCTGATACCTGACTGTGCTTTAGCAGGATACTGATACAAGGATTCCACTTAAAGATTACTTCGATATTTTGGGAACTACGCTTTCTGCCTGAGAGTGAGATGAGAAGATTGATATCAATTTCATGTTTGTGAGTTGAGTACAGAGCTGGAGTCAGGATGTGGTTAGCCAACACACCAACTAACACACTGCAGCACTTTACAAGACTTTAGCCAACTGATCAAGCACAAACTATAAGTTGTGTTATGACTGGTGTGTGTGTGGGTGTGTCTCGTCTTTGTGTGTTCTTCTCCCCCCTCATGCCTGAGCTTCATTCCACGCACCTGCCTTTCTATCTGATTGCTCCCACCTGTCACTCATCAACCCGCTGCATATATATTCCTGCTCTTCAGACGATCGTCGCCGGATCATTGAGTCAGCTACAGTGGTAGCTCATGCGCTCAGCCGCTTGCTAGTTCCTCTAGTTTGCCTTCTCTGCTTAGCTGTGTATTGTTTGATTATTGAACTAATTGTCCTTTCCTCACCGCCCACAGTTTACTCCGGATCCTGCCCTGCTTCCCAGCCTGCCTGCCCATCCATCCACTCCTCAGGACATGAGATTCCCTCCCGTCCACTAGCTCCACTCAACCTGGGAGCAGCCTCCGCATCAGTCATCCCTGTGTCCACCTTCCTCCACTCGGTACCCGTTCCTCCCGGTCCCGATCCTCCTCCAGGTGTGTTTAATAAACTGTTTCCTCCACACAGCATGCTTGGGTCCACACTAGCAATCATAATAAGTTGGTCTGTTTCATTAAAAAAGACCTAAGCAGGTACAGTGTTGTGGATACCAATGGCTTTCCTTTATTGTCCACTGCTGGAGACATAACATAGCCTCTCTAGTAACAGCAGAGTAGTAGAGTATTTTCACTTACTCCATAACACATAGATCAACTTGTTTTACAGAAGACATTTAACCAGTGAACGGACCAGTAAGGAGAGCAGGCTAATCTACACATACTCCACAAACTGCTGCTCCTACAGCTTCATGTCTACAGGTTTATCTGTGGTAGGGCTACATAGCCTGTGTGCTTCAGCTTTAGCATTCCTGTTTTCACGTGTCTGTTGAAGCCAGAAAATCCACTGCAGCTGACGTTTGTTTACTGCACCCCAAGCCATACAGCCAAACGTGAGGCCTGCACAGGGCCGGTTTCAGCCTGCTTCAGAGATGTTTCCCCCCAGAGGAAACCATGTCATTAAAAAAAAAGTGGTTAATACTACTGGATATTAGAAGTGTATGTAAAGAGCATCACAGAAACAATGATAATACCTTGTTTTATTTTGTTACCAGCAGCTGCCACCTTCCCCAACACACACACACACACACGAATGACCTGACAGACAAGGGTAATTTGCTTTCCTTCACAGTCCAGCTGTGTGTGACAGTTGACAGGAAGCGTCTGTCCCTCCAATCAGTAAAGGGAGCTGATCAGAGGAAACTTCACAAGTCAACTCACATTCCCTCTTCGTCCTGTCCTTTTCTCCCTCCTACGCTCCCTCTGTTTCCTCTTGCCTTTTTTCTCTCCCTTTACCTCCCCCTTCTCTCCCTCCTGCAGTAAAAAATGTGTTTATCTCTGAGTGACTTCAAAAAAGCCCAGGCTGGAATCACAGCGGTGGTGACGACTTGAATCTGTCAAAGCCTGGTATGGCAAGCCATTTTACCCCACTTGAAAGAGACACTATTTATTGAGGGTGGTGATGGAGGGAGATAGTGTGGGATTGAGTGAAGAAGAGGAGGGGAGTTTAGGGAGAGAGAGGATGAAAGAGAGAAAAAAACATGGTAAAACATTTTTTGTTTTCTCAATCAACATGTTTTTCAGAGCAATTTGGAAACTAGGACAGAGCAGGAATCGTCCCAAAGTGCCCCAAACAGCAACCCACCTATCCAGGCAGCCGCCCACCCATCACCCTGAGGGTTCTCTTCCCACCACAGGGACACAACACACCAACCATGCATACCGAAAACAGAGGGAGGGTGACTGCTGGATTCAGAGCTCCAGGGATAGTGGAGGAAAGGAAATCACTTTTTATTTTTTTTATTTTTTTAAAGTCTGGTAGAAGTCATGTCCAAACATACTCTAAGTACACACATACAGTATGGGCACATACATTATTGCTATACTCATACTAAACCAAAATAAATAGGATACTCACAAATCAAAAGTTATTCAGAAACAGTAACAATGTAATTCATATGTGATTTGTATGATTAAACAGTAATAATGCATTTCAGTTTAATCCCAATCAGTGACACTAACAATAGGATATTAGGATGGCTGAATCTAATTTAAATTGTCCTTGAGATGTCAGACTTCCTGTCTGACAGGAGACAGCATGTGAAGCTGAGGTAAAATGTCTCTGACTCTAGGACCATCAGCACCAGATGACTTGTAGTTTTTACTCATCTTTATTTATACTTTCTACATACTATGTGTATTGTCATGCAACAACACACCAAGGCAAATTCCTTGTATGTAAAAACCTATTTGGCAATAAACATAATTTAGATTCTGATTCAATGGATTGAGGTGATTTCCATACTTGGTAAATGAGAAATGTTGAGCTGATGTGTTGGGTATCAGTTTGGGTATATAAATGACTGCCACCAAATAACCTCACAAACTATGTTATACAAGAAATCATGATCATTAAGCTAGAGGAAGGGCCACAAGATAATTCTAATCAAAAGGGTTCCCTTAGGAGAGGATGAACATGCTCCATGCAACAATCCTAAAGTACAATAAAAGTAATCTGTCACATCCATATTTGTTAGCCATCCTCAGCCTGTGTACATGTGGAATACTGTACACTAAAGTGTATATTTTTGATGCAGAATATTTTTTTATTTGGTGGTGGTGAGAAAAACAAGGCACGCTTATTACCAATGTGATTTTGTGATAAATGATTCATATACAAATGGAAATTCAAAGGACACACTAATACACACGCAGAGGGAACATACATAAGTTAATCAACACTTCACAAATAGAAACATCACTACATATTAAATACACATCTGATCTGTTTCATCTCTCCCCCGCTGCTTTCAACAATCTGTATCACACACCAATCTGGCACAACTTCAAAAAAAGGGCAGAACATACATTCAGATTTTCTGTTCAGATAGTTGATCAGAAATCACAGTTAATATTTGGCCTGCCTTGAGTTAACATAAAAGGAACAATGATACCAAAAGACCAAAGACTCACTGGTGTCAAAAAGAGGCTGAATGAATGAATTTTGCTTTTCTCACACTGTTACCAGTAATATGATAAATATTCTGGTGCTAGAGGAAATGTCACGGAGTCACCAAAAACATACATCCTCAGGGACATCCACACCAAGTTTAATAGCAGTTTGCACGGATTACCATGAAGTGTAGTACAGATTATCAGGGTCCCCAGAGGATGACTCCTACTGACTTTACTTCTTCCCCTGACTTAACCTCCTGGTGGGGCTAGATGTAGACTTTTGTAGCCATTTAAATTTGTCCAGTACTTTAGTTTATGAAAAAATTGGTATGCAAAACTAATCACATTCCCATCAGCCTCAGTTGTGCTTTGTGTTTAGCGGTAAGTAGCAAATGTTTGCATTTAAAACGTTAAAGTGAGGTAGTTAACATGATGAACATTACAGCTGCTAAACATCAGAATGCTAGCATTGTCACTGTCTTGGGTGTGTGGTGTCATTTAACGACATGTCTGGACGAAGATGCATTAAAATCGGAACATAGTGATTTTGAGTCATGACACTTTGTTAAAATGTACATGTTTTTACCAGGTTTTTGTAGCCTTAGTCAGTGCTGCTCAAACCCCCAAATAAACTCAAAGACGGTGTAACAGGAGTGGTCACACGCAGAGTTTTTTATTTCCACTGGATAAATAAGGACCAGTATTTTACAGATAGACTTATATTGAGAGGAACAGAAGAACCACATCATTTAAATGGTAAAATATTATGTATTAATTGTTTGCACACAAGTATAATCAAATTATGAGACCGTATTCCAGCATTTGTGGCAATAATATACATCAGCAGACTGTTCATTCTACCATTGACATAATATTTGGGGCCATGTATATTGATATGCTGATTCTGTGTCCCTCCCACTAATAATGTATTCACCCAGTCCTCCGCTTTGGGCCCAGCCTGTGTTCACCAAAATTGCAAAAATGTACTGGTGTACTTTGTGTTTGTGACAAGAGACTTTTCTTGCATTTGTGTTTACAGCCTATTTCTGAAAAATAAAGCCCCAGGACATATCACATTTGCTCCCCAGAATTTTTTTTTAAACAGACAGAGCCATGCTAGTGGCTGTACGTCTTCTTTTTTTGTTTGTTTTATTGTTGTATATTGTTGTATTTTGCTTTGTTTTTATTCTTAAATGTATCAACCTGATACATGCTAATCTGGATCTACCTGTGCAAAGCACTGTATCTTTACTTGGAAAAATGCTTAATACATGTTCTATTATTTATATTAATATTATACAGACCATTGTATTTATTATTACTTTTAGAGACTTGTTTTCAAGGTTTGACTCGTGGAGCTATGGCTATATAGGCCAGTAGTGTCTGAGCAGCTGAATTACTTCAATTTTATTTATTTATTCAATTATTAGTATAATTAGTCCTATCGATATAATAATATGGCTTTAACATGCCCTATGGAAAAGATGATTTCTTTGTGATCAAAAATGATGTCTGCTGCATATGCTAAAGAGGAAATAGGATGTCCCCAGGTAAGCAGTGTAACTGTGGCATGAATAAAGTTGTAAATAGAGTCATGTGTTTTAATTGTCCCTACTCGATGAGAGGGGGCAGAACATATGCAACACTGATCTGGCCATCTGTTGAACCTACGACTACACATGCACACACACAACACACACACAGGGAGAAAGGGAGATGATCGTTCCCAGCTTATCATAGGTGCAACAGATTGTGTGTGTTCACACATGGAGCATGGTCAGACGCCATGCAAATTTTCTAATTGTACCATATTGTGCAATGGGAAATGAGTGCACCCTAACATATTGACCCCTAAGGGCTTTCAGTCAATGAGTGACAGAGACACACTCACACACTAAAATGGAGATGAGCCATCACACCAAAGCCTTGATTGTAATTTGGTGGATTGATAACATAATTATCATTATATGCTGAGTACTGTGTCCACTGGGACCTATAAAGAAATGATTATGGATATGAATATTTCCACCTTATGAGCCGTTAGATGCATTTGTAGTGAGGTAATGGCATTACAGACTTGTCATACACTGCCTACTATGATAAAACTGCAGTATGCTTCTTCAATAGCTTACTAAGTCAGAAATTATAGTTGACCACTAAGAATTCTAGAGAAGAATTCATTGACATTTTATTTGAAATGGTGTCGCTCTGTTAATTAACTATTCATCATTCACATGATTTATATGATGATTAATTAATTTTACTATATAAATAAAATTGAATTTTACTGTTTACAGCAAGATGTCTGGTTCCAGGAGTAAGTTTATATAGCGCCATATCATAACAAAGTTATCTCAGGGCACTCCATGGAGCAGGTTGAGACCAACTCCCACACATACAAAGACCCAACGTTTCCACAACGTTCCCCAGAAAACCTCATTCAAAATCCCACTGACCTTTGTAACTATGCTAATAACAAAAAATACTGCCCTGGAACCAAGCCTTTCTCAACAGTCATGTGCCTCAAACACCATTTTCCATAAGCCCTAGACACTGTAAAAACATTTAGACAGCAAATATTACAGCTAAAACAGAACTTAGGTACATTTTATGGATATGGACGAAACTAAGCTATGATGATGCGTGTCTTCGCTCACAAAGGATTTGTCTTGGAATATGGAAAGTAAACCCCAGGAACATAAATAACTTCTTCTTAAAGACGGAATGGATAAGAGATTACATTGCGTTACAGAAGTTTGTGACACACTAGGCTAGCCCAGACATGATGTCATGAATTCAGCACTCTATACTTGTAATCAGCTTATATCTCACTCTGAACAAAAAGTCTCATCGGGTAATCAGACCAAGAGTTAAAGACAGACAATGTATCCTTATGACTTGGTTAATCACCTGGCATTAACATCAATCCATCCAGTAGATGTTGAGATATTTCAATAGAAATATTTGACATGCTGGTGCCGCTAGAGGAGAAGGGATCACCAAAGTTATTAGTTATAACATCTGCACCAAATTTCTTCCCAAGCCATCCAATAGTGGACATTTCTCAAACTGTCAACAGAGGTGCTAGATAAAAAGTCAGGGTATCATTAGCAACATTAGGAATTGTGCTCTGGGGACCTTGGATATAACACATTTCTTGGCAATCCATTCAATACCAGTTGAGACATTACATTTGATCAACCAACCAACATTGCAATCTGTACAGATGTACTTCTAGGTTGGCTAAAAATCCCCAAAGTGTTCAGTCTCTCATTAATTATTCTAATATTTCAAGGCAGGCTGGAAAACTTATGAAGCAGGATTAAGCCCATAGGACATTCAAGCTCCTCTGACACCAAGGAAGGATGATAATTATAAAATATAGACTACACTTTGGTTGAATGCGTTGATTAGACAACCACTGATGTATGATACATCAGTCTATGACTAATGAAAGCTCCATTTAATGTCCATTTTGATTAAAGGGCTTTACTGTTCAGTTTGTAGTGTCTCTGAAGGGACATGATTCTGAGCTGCTGTACATTGCTCCACTGACCCGAGAATTAAACTCTGAACCCAGGCATCTTCTCCACTCTTGCATATTAGAGGAAGCAGCTGTAAACACCATAGCCCTCAGCCTGTCTGCATTAATTTTACATCTCCAGTACCTTACACTCACCATTACTAATTAATCCAAATCATGTTCCACAGTGCCCAAGCGCTTAGGCACTTCGCCCCCCCGACCAGCAGTCCTTAACAGGGAGAGAAGAGGCAACCCCAGCCCCTTCCTGAATAAAACATTCTAATAATTCAACTTAAGCATTTAGCTAATGCATTATGCATGAGAGTGAAATCAGTCCAGAGGGCATTGGAATCAGGATGTTGACAGTGTGTCTTGCGTGTTTCTGTGCACGTGTGTGCGTGTGTGACCATGTGGTTGTGTTGGTGTGTGTGCACTGATTTATTTATCAGGAATATTTAATGAAAGTATGTGAGGCAGCGTGGAGCAGAGGGGCAGCAAGGAAACACTAATAATAAATATAGCTTACTTGTAGCCTTCAAAAGCATTTTGACACCCTTGGTATACTTGAAAGTTCATGAAACTTGGAACACACATTCTACCCCATGAACATTGTGAGAATATACTGCGATTGGGTTCATGTGTGTTTAGTGGACTCCTTAGTGTCCCCTCTGCTGTGCGGCAGGTCTTAGTCGGGATAACGTTCGGATTTTCTGTGTGATGCTAAATTGCGATGCTTTTGAGTTTCCATGGAATGCAGTTGCTGTGGCGAGGTGAACAATTTACGTGTTTCACAACAAAACAGGAAGCCCTTTATGGGGGACTTGGGATTCTTGAAAACTCATGAAATGTTGCACATGTGTCAGAAGTGGTGGGAATTTACATCTGATATGGGTCTTGGACTTCGGTGTGGTAAAATGACTCAACATTCAGACTACACCAAATATATACAAAAAGATCTGTCCTGAGGCATTTATTCATTCTAACCCTGGAAAAAACATTAAAATTCGGAAATATTTCTATGTGATATCCTTTTGATAAACAATGTAATAACTAATACCATATTTTCATTCATCACTGAGCCTCCGCTGAAACCTTTTTGACCACCCCCCCAGGATAGATTGACCTCCACTTTAAAAAACCTTTAGTTTAGCCCTTAAAGGATGGCAGAGATTATAGTTATACCCCAAAACTATTCACTGTATGGCACTGCGGCCATATTTAACACAGGTATTAAGCACATACACAGGGGTATAACACTTTAGCTTTGGCTTTTCAGTTTTTCCGTGATATTTAACTACATTTTCCATGATAGTTGACTAATTGAACTTTCATTTTCCATAAAGGGGGTGCCATGGATGCCTAGGGGTTAAATCACCAATAATGAACTGCAGCCTCCCCAGGTTGTGTTCAGTCGATGAGCTTTGTTGCATGTCACTCCCCAGCTTTCTCCCCCCTCATTTCCTGTCACCTCTCTACTGTTAGATATGTACCAAAGGCATACAATGACCCAAAACACTCCACATTTGTATCACAATAAATGTGAAGATTACCACTTCTTTTAAACCTAACACTCCTTGATCATAGTTGAGTTGAGTATTACCTGTTTATTTTTTCCTACCAAAACTCAGTGTATGTGACAGGAGGGAAGCACACACACACACAAATCTACAGACAAATGCCATCTGGTCTTGAGCGCACCTCTTGGGATCCATCAAGCCATCTATTTATCCAGTCATCCGAACATCCCCCTGTCCCCTCTGGTCCCCAACTCAGCTATATGTGGCGTGGCCATTATCAGCATGTTTTTATCACAGCAGTCCATCTGAATGACTCCCAGTGGAACTTTAGCATGATAAAAGGCCTCTATGAGGACCCGTCTGTTGCCCCATTTTCTAGAGTTACAGTACTCTGTGTGTGTTTCAGGAGAGTAGTGAGGAGGATGAAGAGTCTCATTTTTTGGAATACATTCAGGACACAGCCATCATGGGGGTTGGTGCATGTCTGGACTCTCCAATTTAGCTATAGTGGAAGGATCAGATTGCTCAAACCTATATGTAGTCTTAGTTGTATCACCTGGGAATTCTGATCCATGTATATCCATTTCCAGATATATCTATGCACCACCAAGTCTTGCCAAAACCATGGCAATTTACCATGAAGGCAATAAAAAGCACGCAAACCCACATTTCTTAAATCAGTAGTCAAACTATTTAAATAAATAAAGAAAAATATTATAAACAAGTTAAGTTGACCCTTAACTTCATTCATAACTTTTTTTGTCACAGTCAAGGGGGGCAGAACTATGGCACAACCAAAATGTATGACAGAAGTAGCATTTTACAAAAAGAACAACAATGAGGTGATATATTAATTCAATTCAATTCAATTTTATTTATATAGCGCCATATCATAACAAAGTTATCTCAGGGCACTCAATCACATGGAGCCGGTCGAGACCAACTTCCACACACACAAAGACCC
>JAVQJD010017137.1:0-21233 GCA_036023655.1 Nannoperca australis | reverse complement strand
AAGACATGATTTTAGGGTGATGGCTGCTATCGTCACCAGCACTCATATTATTTGATACAACATCTTGTTGTTTTCGTCCATGATTCTATGCACTTTATGTAAAGCTCTTATTTGGAAGTCGCTTTGAATAAAAGCGTCTGCTAAATCCCTAAATGTAATGTAATGTTTCGTATGCTACCTGTGGCTGCGCCACAGCACACAAAAGAAATTATGATATGACACATTACATTCTTCAACCCTAAGACTACAAAGAGTTTACAACCAAATGTTATCTCATATAATGCAATAAGCATTTTCATAGGTTTAATGTTAATGTAAAGTTTGACATTTTCTCTTACTCAAGACACTTGCCCAAAATGTTTATGTGCCCCAGATGCCTTAGCTGTTGTAAAATAACTAGATTTAGGAGTGATGATTTCTACCTGCTCTCTGAGCAAAATGTTTTCAGGTTCAACAGCACATATCTCGGGTACGACCATAACATCATTGTTGAGGCAAGGGCACCACATAGAAAGATAAAGAGAATGGTGTAAGATGTGCATGACCATGACTTATTTTACTGACTTGTTACTGGATATTTTGTATAAAAATACATTTTCACCTCAGCTGATCCCGTGTCAGAAGCTCACCACTCCAGTTGTATTTTATTTTAACCCACCTTTTGGTTTGGTTTTGTTTGATAGTTTCACCAGCCTCCAAAGATCCACTTATATAATTCAATGTTCAGCTCTCACATTGCACTGAACAGCCATCAGTTTTACATTACATTACATTTAGCAGACGCTTTTATCCAAAGCGACTTCCATGTCGGGAGGTGACCGGGGGAGTACGGGGTCAAACACACGACCTGCTGGTTGATAGGCACACAGCTGTACCTCTCAGCCAACACACCTAGTTTTACACAGAGATCATTAGTGGGTAAATGTCAGATAATTAAGAAATAAAACAAATTAGATAGTACTAAACACAGGAGCATCAGATTAGTCACAGATGATCGTCACAAATACAAAATACAAATAATTTTTGAAAAGACTTGACAAACATAATAGGTTTTGTATAGTGGATGTTACAATTGTAGCCTTGAAGTGATTCTCCACCCAATTAGAATTGTGAATTTAGCCACATCTTGGCAAAAAAAAAGAGTGACAGCAACATTAACATACGAATGGACAGTGGGAAAGTAGATTATACTGCAGATGTTTCAGTGGACGTTGAAACTTTTGAAATCCGTTGAAACTACACTCTTTTAAAGGCCTACAAAGCCTACAAAGGTTTAATGTTTGCTATTCAAAAGACTGATTTGGGGTGGATTATCACTTTAAGATATTTTGGGACAACAAGGCCCACATAACCGCGAGTCTAATTTGTGTTGTCATCTAGAGACACTATGTAGAGCTGCTTCATTGGCGATGAATGAAAGAAGGAAATTGTGGACTGATAGATTTAAGCAATTACACCCACATGAGCTTTATTTAATAGGAGTGAGGGCTAACATTGTTGAACCAAAAAATGTGCTTATATCTGAGGAAAATCACTCTGGGTTGTGTTATACTGTGCACAAAGACGTCCTCTGATTCAGTGTCGCTGAAGCAGCTTGAGGGTCTCTGAATGCCAGCTTTCATTTGAGCACCGGGTGTGTTGTTTCTAGCTTTGACAGAGACATCATTTTCACAAACCTAGATTTAACTTTAGCAGAGAAAATAAAAACTGTTCTGGACAAGACTAATTCACTGCTTGGAGGCACATTTGTACAATTTAGGAAGCATGTTTAAATGAGTACAAACAAAAGCTCCCTTTAAATTATTTTATTGCATTAAAACAGCTATTGAATACTCTCTTACCTTTAAGACATGTTTAAGGAGTGATCACCCTATTACTGCTTGCTAGAGAATTATGCCGCTGAATATTCCTACATTATTAAGATCTTGCATTTTACAGTTTCATGGAAATATTAGCATAAATGCTAACACACAGGGAAAAAGCTACCCCTCGTGACATCTCTTTTGGAACCTAATCACAGGAGTCAGCGGATATGATTTTAAGCACAAATGCAAATCCTGTAAGACAGCGGGAACACTCAGTGACCCAAAGATTTCCAGCTACGTTGACCATTTTGGAAGCTGTGGCACAGCACACTCTGGCTCCTAGTTATGTTAGCTCTGATGCTAACTCCAGGGAAAGTTAGTGTAATCTTGTCCCATTAGTTAGAGCTGACGCTAATTCTCTGGGACAGGAGTGTAGCGGTGTGTGATTTAGCGGCGTATGCTAAGTGCTGCTGCAGCTGCAGGCTAGTCTGTGGGCACCAGGGCAGAGAGAGCAAGCTGGGAAAGTACTGACTTGACTAACTGGCCTGATTAGACCGGGTGTGAGATGACATGGATCAGATACACATACTAACCCAGACGGAAAGGCAGAATTAGAAAAAGAGAATAAGAAAAAAAAAGAAATACATTAAAAGAAAATTAATAGAGAAATATGATTAGCACAGATGAATGCGAAGTTAGAAACCTAGCAGAGGGGGGGGGGGGGGGATGAAGAGATATAGAGACAGTGGGTTAATTTTGTGGACGTGATGTTTCCTCATGAGGTGTTTTTCAGCTCTGCTGGACTGTGGTGGTGTAAGAAATTGGCAGAGATGCAACGTAGCATTCGCATCACCGTTTCATTAGCTCTCATTCAGCCCAAGGCATTTCACACTGCATTTCCTCTACTCATCTGCTGCTCTTAGATCTGCTCACTTTACAGAAAAAGGTAACACAGACTAAGCTGAACTGGGAACAGAAGCTTACACTCCTGTGTATTAGACTGGAACTGGGTAGGGATATATAGTTAAAATAATATGTTATATTTCATCTCAGTGAATGTTATTGATTGATGCAGACACTTGTGTGCCTTTAGCAATATGAAAAGTCTCCTCTCCTACCCCCACCACTGCGGTAAAATCAGATTACATTTATTTCAGGGTTACTTTAACCATTAATAGCTGGCACTTTGCTTTGGACATTGCCTACAGGCAGAGATTATGTTCAAATAAAGGCAGACAGTGGAAGAGAGATTTAGGGCGTCTCATGAAGCCAGATTAGCGGTTTAGCAAAAATAAAGTTAGGTTTAACCCAGGTCCCCTAATGGTCACCCACTATGAAACAGAATTAAGTGATTTTTGAAAAGTGGAAGACAGAAAGAGGACAGTGAACTCCCAGCCCCAGTTTTTGCTTGTCATGTAATCTTTGGTTTTGCACTTGAGACTACACTAATAATTAGATTCGAGTCATATATCTGAGTCATACTGTTTTTATCAAAGATAAATACAAACCAATCTTTGAGAAACCCTGCAGGTATTTTTATAGCACTTACTTGAAGACATGTTCAGACTACACAAGATTATTATATCCTGATGATTGGAAATATATTCTGTTCACGACACAGAAAGTAGATTTTTAACCCGTTTCTTGTCTTGTAGGACACAAGGAAAATATGAACAGTATTATCAACAAATTAAGTTTCATCTTATTACTTTTCTTAAAGCTTATTACAATGCTCTCTTCCTTCCTATCCATTATGCATGTACTGATTTGTTGTCAACCATCCTTGTGCCTTCTGTGTAAACACTGTTGGATGAAGAAGTCCTGAGAATATACAGATACCGTATAAACACCTTGAAGGCTGGTTATCCAGAATTCATAAAGAAATATTCTGATGTAAGCATTTAGTAAAACAGTTTTACCTTGACAGTTTGTGTGAACATATAACCACCTGATGGTAAAAGGTAAATGGCTGCATTTATATAGCACTTTTATCCAAAGTACCTCACCATCAGGAGCATCAAGAACACTTTGGTTCATATTCCTCCTGTCCACATGTCAAATTGCCAGTCTTGTGATTAGTGAACAACTTGCTCTACCTCCTGAGCCACATACATTATTGTCTGACCTGCACCTGTGACAGGCTGCTGATAGCAGGCAGAAAACTGTCAGGGCAAAGAAGTATTCTTACAACCTTACTATATGAGCTTGGTAATATAAATTCCAGATTGAAATTGTCTGGTTTTGTGAGACAAACTGTCACAGTTTCCTCACAATATGGTTCCTTGGGTTCATTCTTGGTGTTTGTGTCTTTGTGTTTTTAGGGTATGATGGGTGTAGTGGGCTGGATGTTGCTCTTACTCTCCCAGATGATGGTGCCTGTGGCATCCCAGAAGCCTCCAGCGCTCAGTGTGGGTGTGATCATGGGCCAGACACGTCATGTTTCTGATCAGGATCTCCGTCCAGCTCGGCGCCCTGATGATGCCCTTGACGTCTCCGTGGTAATACTGAGGATCAACCAGACAGACCCAAAGTCTGTGATTACACAGGTGGGCAACATTCACCAACACTACACATATGCTGTCCATCACACACACAGAGTCTTGTTTGACACCTGCGTTTGTTTCACCGTGTCCCAAGGTGTGTGAACTTCTGTCACGCGCTCGTCTCCACGGCATTGTGTTTGCCGATGGCACCGATCAGGAGGCCATTGCCCAGATTCTTGACTTCCTCTCCGTTCAGACACAACTTCCAGTCCTGGGGGTCCACGGAGGCTCCTCTATGATTATGGCTGACAAGGTGAGTGGCCGTGGCACACAGAAAACATACTCCGGCTTTTTTGGATTCACAATGTTTGTGTTTTGGAGATTAGGGAATTGTAATCCCTCCCCCCAGCCACCTTTAAATGTTGAAGGATGGATCTTTTCAACGTACACTTTACTCAGGTGTCCTGGCACGTTAGCAATTGACACTTTTTTTCATTTCATTGACAGACTTGGTATTTAGAAAGTCAATTCCTTTTAAATGAGGCTCACAATTCAACATAATCCACTAGTTTACAGCATGAAAATTACTCCATAAACCAGTGCCCAGAGATATTGTATATGTGGTGGAAATATGTAATAATGTAAAACCACAGCTTTTGATAAATGTTATATTTTGCTTCCTGTGAGTTACTGTAAGCTGTTTCAAATGGATGTCAGCTGGATATTTTGAGGTTGTTAAGACTTAAGAATGGACATGGTTCACTTATATAAACAGTCCGAGGACGTTGTAGTCAGCATGTTGTAGATTAAAAAATGACACACTAGTAGGTTTTTGAAGCTTGTTTGTGCTTTAAGAGCTGCTCTGTTTTTTTGTATAAGTTTAGAGTGGAAACACTGCAAACACACTGGATTGATGGCTGGTATCACCCAATGCAATTATATGTTAATTAGCCTTTGAAAAAAGTCAAGTATTCGTAAAGTCAGTTGAAGTCCACGCATATAACATGCAACATTTTCTGGCACATCAATTTTATCTTAACAGACAATTAATCAAGCATTGTTTAAATACAGTATGTAATAATGGCTTTTCGGCTGGGCTATGTACATTTAAAACAAAAGTCTAGGCTTTATGTAGCTTTTTCACGTCTAAAAAAAGAGAAAATATCCTTTAAGATTGGATTTTAGTTTTATTTTGGTTCGATGTTCAGAGCAATGTACATCTCTTTCTTAGCTGAATTCTCTCTCTGGTACTGACTGGCTGACTGACAGACTGACTGAAGAAGCTTTGATAAAAACACAACCGTTCTTTAGCTTTTAAATCTCTCAGGGCACAGCAGCCAAAACACAGGAACCAATAACTGCAGCAATACAGCAGCCTTTTGAAGTACTAGTTGATGGGGGATGCAGTGTGTGTGTGTGTGTGTGTGTGTGTGTGTGTGTGTGTGTGTGTGTGTGTGTGTGTGTGTGTGTGTGAAAAGACAAGAAAAGAGATAGAGGAAGGTAAGAGAGAGAGTTGGCTTGAAGGTTAGGAGAGTGAGGTTGCAAAATGAAGGTCACTCGCTGGAATTTCACACTGAGTATATAATGATAGGGAAAATAAATCAATTCTGTTTTTGTGCTATTGAACGAGGTACTTAACCCCCGACTGCTATAATTGAAACCCTCAGTGGACAAAAGTACAGGAGTGTGCCCATTCTTGGCAACTCCAAGGTGTGAGCGTGAGTGTGTGTAGCCTGTAACGAACCAGCCCCCCCACAACCTGTTCCTGCAGGCCTGTCCTGTAAATAAAAAAGTCTTCTTGACTTGTTTGAATTAAGAGCAAAAGCAGCCCCCTGGCAGGCAGGTACAGATTCAGTGAGTCAGCAAATCATTGGGAAAGCATTGCTGCTAGGTAGATTGAGATGTATTTTTTTTTGAATTTCTGTGAAATGTGTGGTTGTAGTAGTTCTCATTTATCTGCAGCTGCCAGAAGGATGTAGCAAATATGTGCCGAAAAGGTGTGAGAGGATGTTGATGTTCCTGCCTTGTGTCCTGGTTCTGTTTTTTTTATTTTTATGTTTGATAGTTTGATTAGTATGTGATTTATCAAGGTATAGTCAGACCCAGTGGGCCCCTCTGAGCTTAATTAACACTGTAGTACAAAACTTGGTGTTGCAGTGTCATACCTGCTGTGTTTGTCTGTTTGTTTTGTTAAATGGTCCTATAAGCATTCCTGACTGAATGGATTTAAATGTTTTTAGAATTTTAATAAAAAGATGGAAATGTTCCTGTCACATTTTCCCAGATCCAAGGTTGATATTTAATCTATATTGATATAAACAATCAATAAACAAACGCTTTGACATTTTTTGCTTGATAAATGACTGAAATGGTTGAATACATTATTAAAACTGTGGCAATTATTTTCCTGTTGACTGACTTATTGATTCATTTATAAAGCGTTTCTGCATCAGTCATGATGCGTGCTGTAGCATGTTCCAATCTTGCCAGGTGCCAGAGCCAAACAAGGCTATTATGGAGGTGATGAGGACCCTCAGTGAGGTTGACCCTCACACTTTGAGGGTGATCTCATCACACTGACCGTGCTCTAGCACTGCTCTCAGCTGTATTAGCTGCTCTCACTGATTTCAAAATATGATACACATGGAATCGGCAAAAAGAACAAACCCAACAAATCTATTTTGCTATGAAAAAAAATCTGGCTCCATGCAACACTTCTTGGCTGTGCGTCTGTTGCTCTCATACCTGCTGTCAGTGGTGTAATGGTAATCTGGAGGATCGAAAGAAATCCCAGCGGGCTGGTAACAATTCAGCCTGATTGCTGTGGGCTAACAAACAATATTGTGCTTTCTGCAGTCTGAGCAGGCAGAGCTTTGTGCTCTATGTCGTCACATACACAGACACATGCTCTGTTAATGTCGCAATCAACTCTATAGTATAGGAGTGAACAATGAACGGCGCATCCCCTGTAACCTTGGTTATCCTGGCTCAGTCCAGTAGTAGTCTTCACATCATGCTTTAGATGAAGAGCAAAAAACAGAAGGAAGAAGATGCTGCCAAGAAAATACAGAAAAAAACTTCAGCAGGCAGGCAAGTGCTATAAAATAATGGATATACGTGGAGGTGGGCAGAGCAAGTGTGAAATACTTGGTGTTAAAGCAGTGTTAAGCTGCCAAAATGCAAACTTAACTGTCATGATTATGTCACATTTCAAGGAAAGGCTTTCTCCAGTTGTCATTTTTATCAGTCGCTGGCCGCATAGCCATCACACTCTATCACCTAAACAGGAGCAGGCATTACAGGCATCCCTGAAAACTGTGATAAACAAAATTGTGGAGAGCAGTAAGTTACTGGTAACAACTCTTCAGGTTTTAAAATAGACAGTTTTTATTTGTGAAGATGTTCTTGAGTTTACACACAGTGTGGCTACCGAGCTCAGGTGCAATTTTAGTGTTTTTCCCAGAAACTGGAATATTTTTAGCTGCTTTTCAGTTGGGATAAATGTGTTAATTTCAAGTGGGGTCAAACTCAGTGTTCTGTTGTTTTGAAGTGTGTCGTTTGGTTACCAGGATTTGCTGGATTTGGCCTTTTTGCTTTGGGGTCCTTTTCTTAACTGTCTAATGTTTTGTCTATCTAATCAGAACCACCAATATCAGTGATTTTGTAATATTGCAAATTAGAAAAACTGTATTATCTATATATATATTTGTAATTGATATACACCGTATAAGAAAATGCTTAATTTCTGGGGGATCTTTTAGCAAGTTGCCTCATAATACAACCCTCACCATCACCACTTTACATGGTTTGTCCACACTATCATCTGTCTCCTGGGCTGAATTAAGTCCCACTCAGCTGCTGCCTTCTGTAGATCCAACAGCAAATCACATGAAGTAGACCCCGGACCCCCATATAAACAGCTTTCACAGATGTTTAGCATGAACAGTCTTGGGGGGGGGCTTTCATTCGGTGTAAAAATGTTCAAAGATTTACACACACACACACGCACATCCACAGAGTAATTGTGTTAAGAGTACATTAATCAACCATGAATAAAAGAAAGAATGTGCGCATTAATAAAGACCTACAGGCACAAATTAGCTTTGTTTGTTGTGTGTGATTTAAGATGAAGCATTTATCTACTGGTCTGTGACTAACCCAGGAAACCTTACTGACAGTGATATGGTTTTACATTCCAGTGTTTGCTTTTGCTTGCACTGTACTTCTCCTTATAACTCTGCCAGCCATCGGCAATGTTTGAAATAAGTTACTCCAATTGGATCAGCCCTAATAAATCAAAGAATCATCTAATTTTGAATGCCAAACCCATTTTTGTTCCCAAATGAAAACGAATGGATCAATGCATCAACAGGTCCAACCTCTCTCCCTGTCTCCCTTTCTCTCTTTCACTCTTTCCCGGTCTCTGCCTCCTCATCATCTCCTATAATGCATGTCAGTATAGAACAGTCAGGCATAATCTACTGGAAGTTGGATGGAGTACTGTGAGAAAGGAGACACGTTTGGAGAACATGGAATTGATGGGGAGAAAGGGGCATGCATAAGCCCAGGAGAGGGACGGGATTAGTGTGGAATGTTGTACTTCCATTACAGAGGGTCCGCTTTGGGAAATAAGAAATGTTGTTCACTCATTCTCCACCAACCTTGTTCATCTCTTCTTTTGACTTCTTGGTGTGTGGGGGATGGGGATGGAGGGGGGGGGGGGGTGGGGGCGTCACAGTGCATAGCATAAGAACACGAACATGCTGAAATGGAAGGTTGTGAATTAAACATGCATGTTCTTTCTGCTTTGCTTTACCACTGTGGTAGGATGTTACCCTTCTGTGGTGTCTGCGTATTTGCATGCATGAATGTGTGTGTGTGTGTGCATGTGACTATGTGTGTCCCAGCCTGGGATGTCCCATATCAGTAGGGGCCATTTGCGCAGGTTCTCTGCTTAGACGCTTTAATATTTAACACCTGCTCCCCACACCTGCTGTCACTTGCAGAAGATACACTGCTGTGTCATTCATTCACTACGTCCTCCCCACTTTCACCTCTATTGTTTTTATCTCCTGCACTGTGGCTTTTACTTTCTTCGCATCTCCCTGTATCCTCCACCCCTGTGTCTCTGTCTGGTCTTATTGTCCAGTTTCCATCCTCCCCCCCCCCCCACCACCACCACCACCTCCGTTTCCTCTGCCACCCCATCCTGCTTTTTTGTCTCTGTCTTCTCGTGTCTTCCCGTTCTTGCATCCACGTTTGGTATTCTCTGGTGGCTCGGGTTGTGAGAGGAACAGCCAGCTATGTTGGAAGGCTTCAGGAAATGTTGCTAGCCTTGGACCCCTTTGAAGCAAGATTGGATGATGGGTTTGTGTGTCTGTGTGAGACAGAAAGAAAGACAAAAAGAGGGAGGGAGGGAAGAAAACGTAGCTGGGTTAAAATGGTTACTATGGTGACTAAACCAGACTAGAGCATTTAGTTCTGTTCTGCCGGCTGCTAAGATTCTCTGGCTGCGTTTACACCTCTGGTATTGATGCCCAGTTCCTTTCAGCTTGGCCGGCCAACACACCGGACACAAGTGGCTGCTGATGCGAAAGCCACTGCACTAGCAACTCTACTAACCACCTCACTAAGACAGCTAATTTTGAAATGCTGTTTATGTGTTAAAATTATGTAACTCCATAGTAGCCTTTTAGGGTTGTTTTTGTAAAGGTCTTCATCCACATTAAAATGCCTGAAAAATAGGAAAACCATTAAATCTGTTTTTCTTTGTCTTATTTCAGTCGATAATAAATGCACTATTTTCCTCGTGTACACTTAAATGCACAGCTGGAGTATTCTGATTTAGACTCTGGAGAGGAGTTGTTAAATCATCTCTATTCAGTGAAATATAAAAATGTAGACTGTGCAGACAAAGGGACAAAAATTGAGAGAAAAAGGTGTTTTCAAAGAAAGTTGGCTTAGTGTGAACTTCTCCAACTGATTGGTTGGAGCAACTTTGTTGACCCATGTTGTGGGTCATTTTGCGGTTACCCTTGAAACAGCCTGCATTATACTGTGTAGATGAATATCACATAGACTTGATGAACAGACATTGACTTAACCTAAATCCACAATGAAATCACTCATCTGCAGTGGAAGCAAACATCTGCTAAGTTAGCTCTCAGCTAACTGGTTCAATACATCAAAGAGCATCATTGATGTAATATTATATACCAGGAAATGTAAATCAAGCTTTAGAGAAATTCTGCAAACTCACACAAACACATGCAAGTTTTAATTTGTGGTTTCAGTCAAACAGCAAAAGACTTGAAACAAAAACAAAAAAACATGTTAGCAGAAGTCAATCTAGGCCTTGTTTGTGTTAAGAATATTTATACTTTTGGCTATTACAATATGCACTGTGTGGAGTTTACCACTGGGAAGAAACATACATCTGTAGCATCACTCCTCATCATGTCTTGTCCTGGAGTTGTTATCATCTTTGGAGTGCAATTGAAAAATTTGCTGTAGTTTTGGCTTCGAGACAGTCACTCCTCATCATCCCTTTTTAAAAACGCTTTTCATCTCTGGATGGTGATGTTTACTCTACTTTTTGTCACTTTATGTGTCAGCAAACCTTCCTCCTTGCCTTTTTCTTGAATTTTCTGTTGAATAAGTTTACATTTCTGCAGGTTGCCCTCTTGTCCTTCTCATCTCCCATGGTCACTAACACTGCTCATTTGAACCTACACAGCTGTTTTATAATATCCCTGACCTTTCTGATACTGAATTCCACTTGTGTACTTGACATAAGAACATTTTTAGCTTGCCTTGGTTAGGTCTGCAGTTCTATAAACCCTTAACCACACAGATGATTGACAAACCTCAGATTTATTAAAGTTTAATCACAAGATTTTGGATTCTCAAAATGTTACATACTTACTTTAAAAACACATTAAAGTAAGATACATGTTTGTGTCTCTCCTTTGACAAGATTACTGCTCTGAAAAGATAAACAATATCCAGTTTTTTATGTATATGATTGGCTGATTCAATCATATTTCATTGGACCAGACCTCCTGTGAGCTTCTAAATGCCAAGAAAAATACAAATTCAAGCAGAAGGCCAAAGGAGGGACAGCAGTAAGATAACAAAAGCCCTGTGAAAAAGAATACTGTTATTGCATTTCTGGTCTCTTGGTTTGCGTTGTAGTTCCATGGCTCATGCAGAGCCCCGGTAAAGTGCACTTTACTTAAATCGTTTAATTTGCTGCAGTCGTCTTTGCTGGTATCTCTAAAATGTTTTTCATTGTTAGAGTACTATAGCTCTTACTGAAATGTTTAATATAACAAAGTAAAAAAATCTTTTAAAAAAGAGTAGACACATGTATCTGCACACCCTGCCCAGGCCAACAGTGGGAGATTCGTTTAGTCTGTTCTGTTAGATGTAGACAGAATACAAAAATTGCGTTGCATTATATCTGAATGCTGCTGAATGGATCTCTGTCTTGGAGGATGAGAGAACAGCAATGTTTCAACTTAAAAAGAAATTAAGCTGCTCCAGGCAAACCCACACCACTCTGCCCCCACTCTGTACATACCCTGTACAACATTATTGCTGTAAGAGAAAGAAATTCACATATAATAATGTGAACATCCAGTCTGATGGGTCAACACAGTCCATTAAAGTTGTTGTCACCACTGTGGTGCCTTTCTTAGTGCCAGAGAAATCAGTTTACCTACACAAAGAGCCTGTCCATCACTGCCTATGTGTTGCAGTATTTATTGTATGTAAGATTATCCAGGCCAATTTACCTGGCTGTCAGTGTAAGCTGGTACTCGTGTGCCACCTATGGAGAGCATGCTATCTGCTTACCTGGCAAATATGCAGACAAAATTAGTAATGCATGCTTTGCACCACACGCAGCAACCAGACAGTTGTGCATTGGGGAAAGGTCTGTTGACACAACTAACATCCCCATTGTATCTTAGCTATTTCTAGTAACTACATCAACTTACCAATTACATTGCTGACCATACACAACCAGTGTAAGGGTACTAAAACATGCACATATCCAACAAGTCCAAAATGGCAGAAGCTGTTGTAGCTTATTAACTGTGTTGCACTGTCCTTTTTTATTTAACCTTCTCTGTTGGAGTATAAACTGCTCCACTGAAGTGAAATGGTTTGCACACAAACAAAAACAGCCTGCAACTCTTAAGCATCACAGTGAGTTGGTTTCTGTTGACACTGGCCAGGCAATGGGAGCAAAAATACTGCCAGTCACAGCTGATATCCGACAGCTCAGTCTTTGGTCCTGGCTAGCGGTGCGGTTGCCCAGTCACAACAGCCTAAGCCTCTGCTTTATTCCTGCAGTGATGCTGGCTCCCAAAAGTCAGCTTTGACACTGACGACCAGTGGCGTTCATGGGAGCAGGACTGGGTTGCCCTTTTTCCTCTTGGGTGCAAATTGCCCTTTTCAACTGGCAATCAAAACTTTCCAGGCCCTGCCCTGACCCTTTCATAGGGTGTGACCTTCTCTGGCTCAGTTGAGTTAGAGTTAGGGCTTTTATTTATTTTTTTGTCCATTCCCCTAAAACTGCCCGTGCCAAGCACTGCTGACAACATGTTATTAAATATGAAATAATCTACAGCGTCATCTGGGTGCCTAACAGTGGGAAGTCATTTTGGCTGTCCAAAATGCAGATGTCAACTCGAGTGCCCCTAGTTCATCAGAGTTGGGGGAGGGAGACAAATGTTATCTCCCACAAACTCCCCTTGCAGTTATTTCACCATCCACTGAAGTCAAAGTGTGTCACTGGATTTGAACTACTCTGCTACATCTGGCCACACTGATAAGAGGCAAGAGACGTGTCACCTGAGAGTGCAGGTAACCTGTTTCTGTTATATTTACTGTCACTATAAAGCTAAACACATCTGAATGCTTCATTGCAGGTATGCTAAGTGACTTTTCTGTTATTTTATTGAACCTTTAACTCATTGCAGTGTTAACATTAATCAGAGACAGAACAAACTCAAAGAACAGAGCAAAAAGGGCTGATACTGAATACTGCTTTTATATTATCGATGCAATGGCACTGAGTGCACTTTACCAGAGGATTATTGATTCGTTGAAATATACCCATCCTGACAGTTAGAAGCCTTGACTGGGAAATAGTGTCTGGTAGTGTAAGACATGTCCAGATTCGACATGACATAAAAGAGATAATCAGATTGATGATGAGATGCCCTGATTAACTCGCAGGTTCAGTTGTCTTGATGTATCAAACATCAAATTAAATAAAACTTCACTAAAGTAAACTTGAGTTCACACATCAAGACAGTTAATATCACTCAAAACCATATCAAACTTTTTTTGGGACTTATTATATTAGTGTGTTTTGTTCTAACATATTGATTGTAAGGTAAAGCTGTACATTTGTGTCTGAATAACAATCTTGACAGTGTAACTGTCTATTTGTGTGTCTCTGTGTTCTGTTTATCTGTCTGTGTTGGCAGCAAGTCTCACTTATTGGTGTTTGCTTGTTGGAAACGGCTGCTGGAGATGTCAATCTCTCCTCAGCAGAGCTGCTGCAGCTGCTTAGCATACATCGTGGCCTGTGTTGGTGTGTCGTGTTGTCTGTCTGTGCTGTGTGATGGAACAGTAGGATGTCGCTATCAGCCAACAGGTCCCTCTGTCTCACACACAATGAGAGAATTACCTTAGCTGGACCTGCTGCCTTTGCATCTGTGTTTATGAAAAAGTGTGTGTTCACAAATCACTCAGATCTGTCAGCAGTCATCTCTACTCAACCTCAAACACACACACACACACACACACACACACACACACACACTACAGCAGTGGCCCCACACAAACCGGGTTTCTATATTATTATATCTCTCTTTATTTTTCAACTGCTTCCATCACTGTCATCTTTCACACACTACAATTTCCAGCATTTTTTCCTGTATCCCTCTCTTATATTGTTTTATTTTGCAGTCTTCATCCATGTCTTTAACTCGCTCCCTTTCTTCTCGTCACCTCTTGCCAACCTCATCCCCTTTCCTTTTCTGCTGTCATCCCCCCTGCTCTCCTCCTTCTCTCACGCCCCAGTTGGGGAGTACAATGAGATGGCAATGGCAGGGTTGTGGTGTGTGTGTGTGTGTGTGTGTGTGTGTGTGTATGCATGTGTTTGTCTGTGTGATGTCACACTACAGCAGCTCTATAGTATCTCTCTCTTTTTTAATCCCTGTGCTCACAGACCACACTGCTATTTTAAGATTCTATAAATCTTTTCAAAGAAGCTTCAAGGGGAAAGCTTGTCCATGTACTGTGTACTGATTGTGTGTGTGTGTTTGGGAGGAAAGAGTGAGTGTGTGAGGGAGACAGTGTGTAGGTATGTTTGCACGTGTGTGTTTTCTGGCAGACCAGCTGATAACTCTTATTAGTTATATGGCTCATGTTAAAATTATTCAGTCATAAAGACATGAATTGAAACAAAAGTGTGACTGCACTGGTTTGAATATAAAATCTATTTGGGGATTTGCTCTGCATAATATTTTTTTTCAAAGGCTATTCCCAGCTCTCACTTGCACATTTTCCTTTCTGCTGGGTCACATGAACGTTAGAATATTAAGGTATCAAGTCAAGTTGAATATATAGAAGCACAGCTGATGTCATGTTAATAAAACAGGCAGGATCTCCAGACAATAAACAGACAATAAACCTGGCAGTAAACCTGGCTCAAAGTATATTGCACGCTCATTATTGCTACTGCAATATAATATCTCCCGTCCTGAACTGTCTGATCTCTTGTCTTTCATCATATGTAAATCTGTGTCTGGCACAGAGGAGCTATTCTGTCTTTTCAGAAGCACTTGGTCGACCATTTCTGAGCAGATTGCCCCTTTTAAACTTGAAAAACATGAACAGATAAGCCAGCACTGGCTCAGTGCCTGCACCTGGACTCCTTGGAGGGAAAGGTGTGAAAAACTTCACATTCTCACTTATTTAATGGGCTGCTGAAAACCATCAGGAGACGGTGAAGGTCATGACAGAAAAACACTTTTCTGACCTCACCTCCAAGAACAGTAAAAACCCAAGGACTCCAACAAGTCCTCAGGCCTCAGAATACACTGTGTCAACTGCTTAGTTAGTATTATGGATGATCACATTATGCTTAAAGCAGCATTAACTGAGTCCATTTACAGGAAGCAAATGAACTTGTAAGAGCAAATGTGTAAGCAAACACAGTTGTCTATTGTGATGGAAATTTAGGTTGCCACCACACTATGTATGCATCCAGCAGGCACAGATCAACTTAGCATTAGCATTGCTTTGGATTCATGTTTGTGGCAACCTGACAAATATAAGTCCAAAATTTACTTTCGCTCTGTTTTGATCTCCCCCTACCAACCCCAGAGGGAAACATCTGGCACTTTAGCTCGCTAGATCTTCTTTGATCAGTGCAGCGTTAAGGTACGGTTAAAGTTAGGTAACTAAATCTCTTAGTTAAACAGATTGTCATGATGTTTAAAATAAACCAATGTTGAATGCTAGTTCTTAGTTGTTAGTCCTGCTTTACAGACGAAGTATTTAGATGCTTTAAGTAAAACAAACAATACCACAATATTCCTGTCAGTGTATACAATAATACTGGATTAGTATAACTGATGTATTAACATGTACGCAGCATTTTGCTCTTATAGCTGATTTGCAGAGCCCCGGTAACTAGATTTTACACACTGTTAGGTTTGTTAATCTATATTATTGTCATATTCCATCATATTTTGTATCATACATCATCATTACATGATCATACTTCATGATTACATTCACTTACCAGACACCACAATGTAAAAATACACTTTTTCCCCCACATACACACATGGGGAGCAATTTGAGGTTCAGTTTCTTGCTTAAACACACTTCAACATGTGGATATGAAGAGGTTCAGCTGCCGGTAATATATAAAGTAGAAGAAAATGGAAAAACTTCAGTTAAGTAAAAATACCTCCAAATTGTACAGTACTCGAGTAAATGTATTGAATATAGCACTGAACATAAACATAGGCTGTTTTAAGTTGTTTAAGCAAGTGACCAGTGCTGTTGTTTTCTGGAGTAGACAGTCTCGTGGGTTCTGTTCCACACTAGTAAATGTGTCCTGCCCTCCTTCTTTATACTGGCAGCAGTGTGCGCCCTACAACTGTCCCCTACATTTTTATCTCACTGGAAAATTCTTCTGTCCTGAGCTGCTTCCTGAGCTTTCTTCCTTAATAGAGACTGTTTTCTACATGAAATCTGCAACATTATCCCCACAAGCCTCCTTAAGGGGTTTCTTGATGTTATCGGCCCAAGTGTCATCTCCACTGTAAATAGCTCTACGGCCACCGGGGCTGTTGCATCCTGTTTTGTAAAGGCAATGGGCCTGCTGCTTGCAAAATGAAACAATTTTCTGCAGTTTCAGACCCATTTCCATATTGCTTTTTTTGTTCACAGTATTGTGTGTCTCAAGTGTTCCATGTACAATATATGTAACATATATGAAAATCTGTCTGGTTTCAAGAGTTGGCTAATTTGAGACAACCTTTTCTCGACTGCTTGTTCTGACTGTGCTGTTCTTTTCCTCATATACTTCAGGGCTGCCTTCAGTATGGTAAATCATGCCATTTTAATTGACTGTCTTGAGCATGGGGCCGGTGTAAACAACACTGTCCTGGCTTAGTGTATGTCATAACTGAGGAGCAGAACCATTTAGGCAATTTTTCATCTGCCTTTTCCAGTATCTCTCACAGAGTCCCTCAAGGTTCAATTCCAAATCTCCTCCGCATTATTTGCTGCACCGCTGAGTCATATTATTGAGACTTATATTTCTTTTCACTGTTATTTAGACAACACCAAGTGGTATGTCCTGCTAAAGCTCATTGATCTGTACAATTTAAGACTATCTTTATGACAAAATGTAAATGTTAACTGACCCCAAACTTTTTTCCAGGAGACTAGGAGCGCACCTCATAGGTTTTGAACCCCCTAAGTCTACCTTAGTTCTTCAAATCAAAATAACGTCCTATGTAGCCATCTATGCTAAATCTTAAAAATACTAATCCAGCCCTTAAAGCTGAAATCCGTAACTTTCCACATGTTGCTGCCCTCTCCAGTATCAAGAGAGAATTGAAATGACGTTTGAACTAGAACAAAAGCGGTTGAATTGTCATGGTTGATTCTGTGGAAGTCTTTTATTTCATCAGCCATTGTAAAACCTGGAAAATACTCTCTCTCCATACTCAATTTACCAGCAGAGTCAGGAGACAATGTCCAACTAAGTTAATTAAAGACACATTTTAGTAATCCCAGTAGAGAAATGTGTCCTCTGCAGTTGACCCATCCTAACTACTCAGGAGGAGTGTGCAGCCACTGTGCTAACAACTGATTCACTGTGCTATTAATGGAAAATACAGAACAGACTATATGTAATATGTTCATTTTAAAACTTGAAGGATAACATCTTCATATTAAAAAAAGAGTGAAAGAAGTGAGTAATGAAAGCTGTTGAACTAGGTTAGACCTGATTCTCAGATCTATACTAACACATCATATTTTTAAAGATCCCCTCCAGACTAGTGTTATGACATACATATACATTTTCTGGTTTGAATAATTCGAGTCTGATATGGGTTTTCCCCCCCAAATTTTATTAAGTTAAGTTTTAGTAGATGTCTACTCCTTCTCCCTCATTGAAAAATCCAGAATCTATGAATATGCAAATATTGTTAATTTCAAAGTTAACCTTTAACTGCTGGACAAAAGTGTTTCCAAGTTTCGACATCACATAAGTTGCATATTGGACCACGACTGGCTTCCATACTAGTTGTGATGTGAGAGAGAAACGTCCCCTCTTCAGCAGAGGAATGTAAACAACACACAATGTAAACTCTGCACACAAATCATTCTACACAGGGAAGGTCAAACATCCAAGTGAGATGACAATAAGACTCATTTACAATTTACAATGCATTTGACCCATCAAACCTTTTTAGAAGTAGTGGGCATCTCCAGCCTGTCTCCAGTTCCTACACCACTGCCTTTTATCCCTTCCCCACCGGATTACTGTAACTCCTTGCACATATGGATCGGTCTGTCTTCCATGTCCTCCATGCTGCTGGAATAGTACATTACTGCCAGGCTTGCAAATGCATCCAGAAAGGTACACCACATTTCCTTGTTGGCTTGTCTTCATCTGTCTCTCGCACTGCCATAACAAAAATGTAGTGTGTAAGGTCTGGCAATGCGAGACTAATATTCAGTTGTTTGTTATTGAATCTCTGAATGGGCTTTCCCTCCTTTAGACTTTGGTTGGAAGGAAGCACCTTTATTGTTGCTTTACAATAAGGAAATCATTAGGATCAACCCTTTCATCTGCTCATATCAAACATATCAATATCAATATCATATCATATAACTGTTTCATTTGCAGATGTGTGACTTTATGTGTATTCGTGTTGGGGAATTTAGTGAGCACCAGCAAAAAACCAGCATTGTTGATTACAGACCACTGACACTGCCCATCAGAACAAAGAACTTAATAGCCTTTTATGTGGAAAATAGTCCAACCCTTTGACACTACTACTACTCTGCTATTTATTACCAATCTATTACTCTTTGTTATTTAAGTCTCAGTTGTCAATTGTGATAATAATAATAGTGATGTCAAAGATGGTAATGCCTATGATGACAGCAATGATCATAACAATGACAATGAAGTGCATGATGATGAGTAGTGGAGTTCTTGTGAATACCAGAGAGTCTATTCCTTATCTCTGATGTAGGAAAACAGGATGTAATAATCATCACAACAGCTTGGAAGTAGTTTTCTGTAATTATGTTTTTTATTAAAAACATTTTTTTATGTCTCTATGCAATATTCATATTATATGGAAACATACTAATGAACAGTAAGCATAGGTACAGAAAAATTACATCTTCATTAATAATGCAAACATCTGCTGTATAATTAAAATGGCTCTTCCCTGAAAAACAAAGCAGTTCAGTGCAGTGTTTGTCTGATTTGTCTGATTTACATCCAAAATGTTACTAAACATATAGAATTTTATTTCATTTCAGTGGCTTTTCTTTTTTACATTGGTGATTAAGTTGTGGGTCTTTCATGGGATTTCAAATCAAGACAAACCACTGAAAGCAAATATCCAATAAACAAGAAACCAAAGATAATAGCAATCATCATGATACGTTTTGTCATTCATGTGTTTCTTAGCATACAGCTTCATTATAGAGTTAACACAGAAATTGACAATCATACTTATTCAGTTTAGTCCGAAATCTTTCGAAAGGCTTTCATACCTTTGGCATAGGGGAAACAAAACTAAAGCTTCCTGGTAATCCACATGAACATAGATTGAACCACGGTTCTTAAGGGTGAAATACTGAACCACCATGACACCCCAACAACAGCACAATGCAAAGATTCTGTTGCAGACTGATGCATGAGTTAGTTGGTTTTGATTCATACATTTAGCAGGTGCTTGCTGGTTTACCAGTGTTGTCAAAGTTATGCTTTAGAGCAGGTTTTTGTGAAATGTAGCAATGCGCCGGGAAAGGCAATGAAGAAGAAGACTGCTAGCAAGCAAACATGAATGTAAAAAATGAACAATTAAAAAAAAAAAAAGGCTTCATAAATGTTTTATGCCTCAGAGGCGAAACATACCAGCTGGCCCTTAGAGAGAGAGAGCAGAGAGCGAGAAGAGGAGATAAGAGTAATGCATTAGGATTGTACTGTATGCAAAGACATGATGGAGTTAAAAATATTCTAACGTAATCTAAAAGTCAAGATGAACTCCTAAAAACGGGAGGAAAACTGAATCTAAATTGAAGAAATAAACCTGTGCTTGTATAGCCCATCAACAGACACAGCCTGCAGGGACATTTTAGTATTGATTACCTGACTATCGTGTGACTACCTGAAAAAAAGGTAGGTGGCATGGCTAAAAGTTCTGTAATTCTCAGTACTACTGCAGAGCTACTGTTGATGCACTGACTCAGTGTAATTGGTACATCAACAAAAGGATGCATTCTCCAGAGCAAATACTCCCTATAGGTACACTGCACCCTCCTAACTTTTCAGTTGTCTAATAAGCCAATTAAAGCAACAGGCATACAAGCCAATCAATCATTGTTAAGGAAGTGTTTGACAAAGTTGCAGGACTTGAGGGACCAGTAGCTATCCCCACGTCACTGTCTCACATCAATCATCTCTCAACTGCAAACAAGTGCAAACTGCGGAGGAAGAGTAGGGTTTTGGAGATGCTTTTTCTAAACTGTAGCTGTAGACAAAAGTATGGATTTCATCATTTGTTTCTGACAGTTCTCAATAATCATCCCTCATGTACCTACATCTGCATTAATTCAGTCTATACTTTCTTCTATATCATTCTGCTCTTTTTTGTATTCTGTCTCTCCTTGTTATTAATTTATTTATCAGTGTAAATGTTAACTGGGTGTGTATGCTCAGCTAATGTATCCTATATAAATAAAGATGAAATACATTTTGCTACAATCATTTGTTAATACATTTTTAACCATGTATTTTGCTGAACTCCTTTACCCGAACCACTCACTTTAATAAACCTAAAAAAAATAAACCATCTCCTGTACAGACAAGCAGCACTGTGTGCTAAGAGCATAAGCACATGCCTCAAGGCACCCACCACCCATGTGCTTCATGTGTTCTACTGGAAGAGAGGTAGAGAGAGTGGGATAGGGGAATAGACAAAGAAAGGGTGTAGAAATTTGAGTGAAGCTTGTGTCAGAGGCATACCATGTTGGTGTCAGTTCCACTCCTCTTCCTCCATGTTAAGAAGTTTCACTCTCCCTCAGAGGGAAACGCCCCAGCTGGCCCATAGAAAGAGAGAGAGAGAGAGAGAGAGAGAGAGAGAGAGAGAGAGAG